>JAQPZY010001526.1:600000-760000 GCA_029931535.1 Margaritifera margaritifera
GACCAACTAGACATCATACGAAGTATTCTTGTGAAAATTCCATGTCAATACGACTTTCCAATAACAAGATTTTCAAGATGGCTGCCAATGTGATCATATTGTACATCAGATCAGCACCATTTTCATTTAGGACCAATTAGACATCATAAGAAGTCTTTTAGTGAAAACCCCATGTTGATATAAACATCCAGTCAGAAGGAGTTGCAAAAACAAGATTTTCAAGATGGTGGCTGTGATGGCAATATTGGATGTTGAGCAGTACCATTTTCATTTAGGATCAACTTGACATCATAAGAAGTTTCCGGTGAAAACCCCTGGTCAATATGACCATCCATTCAGGAAGGGTAGCAATAACAAGATTTTCATGAAAGACCAACTAGACATCATAAGAAGTCTTCTGCTGAAAACCCCATGTCGTTATGACTTTTAATTCAGGAAGAGTAGCAATAAAAAAATTTTTAATATGGCTGCCATGGTGGCCATCAGATCGGCACCATTTTCATTTAGGACCAACTAGAGCTCATAAGTCATTTAGTGAAAACCCCATGCTGATATGACTATCCATTCAGGAGTAGCAATAACAAGATTTTCAATATGGCTACTGGTGGTCTCAAATTTTGTTGAGTGTTTTTTTTTTTGCAATTGTGGCTATATTTAATGGCAGAGTAGCATCATTTGAACAAATTTAAAATAACTTCATGCCAGGATATTCTCTTACAAGTTTGATGTTTGGTTGAAATTGGTCCAGTGGTTTTGAGAAGTTGAAAATAGCAAATGTTGTCTGACAGATGATGCTCAATGGAGAACTTGTGACATGCAGCAACATACCATAAACTTATTGGGCAAGGTGAGCTAAAACCACTGATCAGAATTTGAATTTTACAAAAATCATTCAAGCTTTAAGGCCTTTCAAATTTATACTCATAATGCCGTTCCCAAGTGGGCCTGATATCACACACCTGCCATCAAATATAGATGAAGATTCAAAAAAATAGAGAAACCTTAACACAATGGTTTTTATGACACACATATGCAATTACCTGAATTAGAAGAAATTTCTACAGAAGGCATCCTACTGACCTGAATTTCTTGGCCAACTGCTTTTGCATTTGGCTACTAGACAGATGTCAGCCAGATCTCTGGCCCACTTTGACCTATTGTTAGGCAATAAAAGTACACGTAGGTCTTACACAAGTGTTTGCACAAATGCTTAGGTGAAGATGTTATAGGGATCATGTTTCATAAAAAGAGAAAAATATGCTTAGGAACGTTATTTATTGAAAATAAATTGTTTTAAACAAAAATGTGTGGTAAAGGTTATAATTTGTGTTTAAAACAATAGATGATAACATTTTAGCAACCCATTATAGAATCAATGCCTATAACAAAAGACCATGATCAAGGCAATACTCAACAAGTTGGATGTGATGGAATAGATATATAAATTTGTACACAACCTAATACAGCTCTCCCTTATTATAATACCCTTCATTATAACATGATTCCAGATATAACATGGTACTGCTATCAATCCCGTGACCAAAATTAAACCATTCCAGATATAACACAGTACTGCCATAGATACTGTGACCAAAATTAAACCATTCCAGATATAACACAGTACTGCCATAGATACTGTGACCAAAATTAAACCATTCCAGATATAACATGGTACTGGTATGGATCCGATGACCAAAATTAAACCATTATACTTGAAATGTATGACAATATGGGTTGACACAAAAAAACATGAAGCTTAGTATTATATCTTTATTTCCTCTATAAAACTATATTTGACAAAATTAAATGCACAAATGCCATGAAGTGAAAAAATATATTTAATTTACACCAACAAAACTTTTTACTACATGCCTTACTGGCATTTTGTTTATTTCCCTTCCTCCTAACACACAATCATTGAATTTTTGATCATTTCCACTATACCATGGTTTGGTATATAACACGTTTGATAGTTATTGGCCCCAACTACCATGTTATAATGAGGAAAAGCTGTATTACTAATGATTATTATCTCTAATTGTACAATTTATGAATCTATGACTTAGTTACTGAGAAAGACATATTAGATGTTCAGATATTGCAAAAATAGACATGCTGATACTTGAAAATAATTATGAATTACTGTGAAAACAATTTTGTTGGTATTAATTGTTATGTTTTTGTGAAGAATTACATTGTTGTCAATACTTATATTTTCATGGGGTCTTTAATGTCGTGGGTTTTTGTAACAACCATGAAATTCATGAAAATTGTCATCCCACAAAAAAAAATTTGAATTTACAGCATTACTAACCATTACATAATCTTTCCAAAGACTTTCAATCTATTATAGAACATTCAATAAATAGACTAACTATATGTAATATGGATGTATATATGGCTTATTTAATAAATATGTCAACTATGTACAGATGTATATATGGTTTATTCAAAGATGAAGACTTTTTCATGGAATACATACAACTTTCAAGAAAAGACTTGGTCTCAGTTTCCGAACTAAATACTCTCTTTATCTGCATAAAATATGCACCAAACTGTGAAGTGCATACAACCAGATCTGTCATCACATAGTGCACCAGACTCTGATACAAGTGAATTATATGACGTGAAATCAGGGTCTGTGCGGTTTCTTTGAAAGTACATGTACACTAACAAGATAAACCCTAATCTACTAGTACATGAGAACATCTCAAACTAGCACAGATATAGAAGATAAAACTTCATGATGTTTGCTTCTTAGCATAATAAGTTGTTGAGATATTTCAGTACAAAGTTTCTAGTTAGCATAACAAGTTTTTGAGATATTCCAGTACGAAGTTTCTAATGAATGAAACTTTGTGATCTTGTCTAGTTGGGATAATTAGTTTTTGAAATATTCCAGTACAAAGTTTCTAATTAGGATAATTAGTTATTGAGATATTCCAGTACAAAGTTTCTAATTAGGATAATTGGTTATTGAGATATTCCAGTACAAAGTTTCTAATTAGGATAATTAGTTTTTGAGATATTCCAGTACAAAGTTTCTAATTAGGATAATTAGTTATTGAGATATTCCAGTACAAAGTGTCTAATTTGGATAATTAGTTTTTGAGATATTCCAGTACAAAGTTTCTAGTATATGAAACTTAATGATCTTTTCTATTTAGGATAATTTAATTGTTAAGACATTCCAGCACAAAGTTTCTAATTAGGATAATTAGTTATTGAGATATTCCAGTGCAAAGTTTATAATGTATTAAGCTTCATGATCTTTTCTATTTAGTTAAAAATAATCCAATACAAAGTTCCAGTTCGGATACTTAGTTTTTAAGACATTCCATTACAAAATTTCTAGTTAGGATAATTAGTTATTGAGATATTCCAGTACAAAGCTTCCAGTTAATTCTCATTCAAAGACTTTTATTCTCACTATGGAACTTATATAAATTCATGATCTGACCCTTTATTCTCATTATGGAACATGATCTGACCCTTTATTCTCATTATGGAACTTGTATGAATTCATGATCTGACCCTTTATTCTCATTATGGAACTTATATAAATTCATGATCTGACCCTTTATTCTCATTATGGAACATGATCTGACCCTTTATTCTCATTATGGAACTTGTATGAATTCATGATCTGACCCTTTATTCTCATTATGGAACTTGTATAAATTCATGATCTGACCCTTTATTCTCATTATGGAACTTGTATAAATTCATGATCTGACCCTTTATTCTCATTATGGAACTTGTATGAATTCATGATCTGACCCTTTATTCTCATTATGGAACTTGTATAAATTCATGATCTGACCGTTTATTCTCATTATGGAACATGATCTGACCCTTTATTCTCATTATGGAACTTGTATGAATTCATGATCTGACACTTTATTCTCATTATGTAACTTGTAAAGTATGTCTTTTTTTATAGTTTTATCTACATGCAAATGACTATTAATTCGGAGTCTATTCACAATTATGCCTCAAATGTCAGTTATATATTGACCTGAGGGAAAAAGTGAATCAAACTGATTTAGAACTCTTTTTGAGATTTTCTCAAATTTGGTTTCTCTAATTGCATGCTGAATTTCAATGAGAATAAGATCTGATTGTGTTGTGTGGCTTTAATGACTTTGACTTTCATGCTCTAAAATCTTAAGAATACTGTCACAAAACCAGTCTAAGCACAGCAACAGAACTCAGACTACAGACTCCAAAAGCAGAAACAATACTTGGTGTCGCTCAGTAGCACTGAATTTTGGATATTCCTGACATTTTTATGATTCTACTCTCACACCGAGTAAAATTACAGAGGATAACAAAAATATGAAATTTGAGAATGAGTTAAATTTTTGTGTTCATAAAGTTTTTTACTTTAGGGCTTGGTTACAAATTCATAAACTGAGACCCAAGTGTCATACTATAAAAGTCTAATGGATTCCATTCTTTTTTCAACTGACCTAACTACCATTCCACTACAAAACAATGGCAAGTTTCAAGGTCAAGTGGTGGAGTCAATAAGTGCATGTGCTTTAAACTTGTTAATCCTCGACTCGATTGCATGATTAAACTCGGAACTACTATATAATGGCCAGTTTAATCTGCAATGCTGTATGAGGCAGGGGCCTCTTTACGTTTTTCAATTTGATATCTCTGAAGTTCTTTTGCCTCTTCCAAATATCTAATGGAGAAAGAATGCTGAAGACAGAAGAAATATGATGTCCATGAACAGACCACCACGGTTTGCAGACTTTGAATTTCTATGTTGAACTTGTAATACATACTATGTTTGCCAACAAAGATGACTTCGTATGTTAGGTAATTTTAAAACAAATTGGTAAAAAAACATTAGTGATTTAACCATCAAATATGGCATCTGTAATTGGCACATTTTGTGTACACAGCATAACTGTTGACAGAGATTTGGCCATAGAGTCTGCCATCATGCAGTACTGCTTCGAAGTCGGTAAAGTGTTCACTTAAGACCATGACCACTTCTGGATTTGCTCCTTTGTTTTAGAAGATATCAGATCTAATGGAAAATAAGGTTAGCTCATTTGAAATTTCCAAAACATTACTTCAGTAAGCATATCAGTAAATGAAGTACAAAATATGGTAGCAGATTCTGGTAAAGTCTAAACACAGAACCTAAATATAAAAAATAGTTTATCCATATTACCATATATACTCGCATATAAGTCGGGTCCAAATGCAAACAACATAGACCCTGATCTGCCGTTGCATAATGTGTCGTCAGATCAGGGTCTATGTTGTTTGTTCTACTGATTAGTCCTTACAAACTGCATAGACCCAGATCTCCCAGATTATGCGATGGCAGATCTGGGTCTATGCAGTTGGTATCAGCTTATACGCAAGTGTAGACGGTAGTGTTTACCTCACCATTGTTTGGTACTTTAATATTATCCATTGAGCAAAAAAGATTGTCTTTAAAAAAATGCATTTCATGCAATACATAACAACTTCCCTGAATCCGTTAGGCTTACTTTACACCATTCTTCCTTGAATGTGTCTTTAAATGATGAGCAAAAAAATAAAAAGTTCTGTAACCTGACTTGATTAATATTACATTTTCTCATTAAAAAATCTATTCTATACAGCAAAAGCTTGTAAAAACTGGCCAATATTTTGTGCCTAAAATAAATGTTTAGTTGAAAATTATTGCTTTTTGTTGAGGAATTAAAGACAAATGGAGAGTGTATTATCAGTGAAAGTTATACAATATACAGTTTCCATGTGCATATACAAGTACAAAGAAGAATTAAAAAATATATTTACCATATCTGCATGTGTATAACACACATCCGGCTTTTAACAGTACCCAGTGGAAAACACCACTGTATTTTGAATAAAGATGTACAAACTGGAGTTCCAAAAATGTACCTTATCACATACCACAGTAAATTTTAATTCGTATATTTATTCAAGTACTGTTAAGAAAATGAGGTACTGATGTATCTAACTTACTACGATCATATAGTGTTAATTTGTTGTATAAGAATATCCATGTCAAAGAAGATTTGTTAAAAGTTTCTAATCTTGTCTTAAAATAGAGTCAAATACCCAGTTCAAAGTAATAAACCTAAGACTGCTAATTATTGACCTTTTCATGTTTAGAGAATACAAGATAAGGTCCCAATCATGTACATGGAATTTACTGGACAGAAAACTATTGATGTACTGTCCGGCTTAAAAAAATCGACCCAGTCAGGTGGGACATCCCCAGATATCAGTATAGAGAAAGTTTGCCCTCACCTGGGAAAAGCAGAGATCAGATCAGCATTGTCTTAATGTGCTGGAAGATCAGGGTATACACTATTCATTTATTTCTCTTTACAAGCAAACAGTACAGACCCTGACCTGCTGGCACCACATGTACCTGTAACAATTTATATTAGTATGGTATATTTATTGTACATGTATAGAGACTATGTACATACCTAAATTATTATATACCACATTATCATATTTATCTAATGAAAAACCCATACTTAATAATAACCCCCCTTCCCCCATTTCTTTTGTTAAAAACAAAATTTTGGCAAATATTTTATAAGGAAATCTTGCCTGATAATAAGCCCAATCATTCTCTTTTTACAAATTTATTAGGCTGGATACCTGGTTTTATAATATTTGAAATACTGTAAGATGAAATGTTACATATGCCTATGAGTAGTGTTGGGCCCTTGATAAAATCTTGAGTGAAATACTGTTATATGAAATATTACAGGTGCCTGTAACTGGTGTTGGGGCCCCTGATCTTATCATGGCATAAATACTATGATATGAAATGTTACTGGTGCCTGTAACTGGTGTTAAGCCCCTGATCTTCTCATGAAAGAAATATTGTAATATGAAATGTTACAGGTGCCTGTAACTGATATTGGGCCCCTGATCTTCTCATGAAAGAAATATTGTAATATGAAATGTTACAGGTGCCTGGAACTGGTGTTTGGCCCCTGATCTTATCATGGCATAAATACTGTAATATGAAATGTTACAGGTGCCTGTGACTGGTGTTGTGTCCCTAATCTTATCACGAAAGAAATATTGTAATATGAAATGTTACAGGTGCCTGGAACTGGTGTTTGGCTCCTGATCTTATCATGGCATAAATACTGTAATATGAAATGTTACAGGTGTCTGTGACTGGTGTTGTGTCCCTAATCTTATCACTAAAGAAATATTGTAATATGAAATGTTACAGGTGCCTGAAACTGGTGTTGGGCTCCTGATCATATCATGGCATAAATACTGTGATATGAAATGTTACAGGTGCCTGTGACTGGTATATTACAGCAGATCTGGTTCTACACTGTTTACAGCTGTGTACTTATTACATACAGTTAAATATGGTCAATGTAATAACATAAACATGATGATTTATTATATATATAAAAATATTTTCAAGTGCATGAGTAAAAACACTTTCAAAATATTGTGTAATAAGCTAAAAATTCTACCATATACAACATAATACCCCCAGAGTGCATTTAAAAATTATTTGGTCAAGCAGAAGCTGATCATAATAAGCAGATACTGACAATATCACAAACAATGTCCCTATCAAATGCATGTACAAAGTAGAAAAGATAACTTCCTTTGTCTATGTTTGAAGTTGTCCATTTTGGAGGTGCATTGTCTCTCCCAATATTGTCACACTGTATAAAAGCAGACATTAGATTTATTTCTGAGACTGATTTGACCAAATAAAATTAAGTGGTAACAGACATACAAAGTGGTAAGTTTAAAGTAAATCATGATAATATGGATGGGTTTTATCAGGTGCTTCTCTTCCATGAGGCAATGCTGAGATCAACAATTGTGTACTCAGTAAGGTATATTTTTTTTTAGTTTTGACCCAAAAGACTGACGTGTACTTATTAAAGCAAGTGCAGGTATTACATTGAATATCGTATGTATTGCAGTATTTTGTTTAATCCAAGAAGAGGAATGTTTTGAAGCAAACATATAGGTCAGTTTGAAAATTAATATCATGCCGAAAAATATACCATTTATGAATCAAATTACATGATTACATGTTGCATGAGACAAAAAATGCCTACAACAAGATCTATTCTACAAACATGAGGCTAGCGTGGGCCTTATATCACTCACTTCACTACTCTACAGACATGTACACATACCAAAGCAGTCCAACTAGCACCCCTGTAAGTTTTAAAATGGTACTTGAACAATGTTTAAACATGAAAGATTTGGCAGTTTGATATTTTTTAAAAATACGCTAAACTGATTTATATCGGAGACACACTCTGATATTAATCAGTAATACTATTATTGAACAAGAAGCCCAAGTGGACCTGATATTGCTCACCTTCTTTCATAACTTTACTGTTTCACTAAGCATGCTTATGTATCCCAAGCTTTATTTATCATATCAATTTTATTTATTTTCCAACAGTCTGATAACAATTCCAACAGTCTGATAACAATTCTCTCCAAAGATTAAGGCATAATTAATATGGGAATATCCTGCTCATAAAATCAAACTCATTTAAGTTCTTTATGATATAAACCTATTTAACAATTTTAAATAGATCGAATGAGAAATATAATTTCTAGAAAGGTAGTAAGCTCAGCCAATTAAATGCAAAATCACTTATTACAGAACCTGTCCATGACCGTAATCATAAAACCTTATTTACCAAGTATGAACAAAATCTTATTAAAAAATACACTCTCAGTCAATCTGATGCAAGATCACCCCATTAATACACATAGGTCTCGCTCATAATGATATGCATCCAACATCTTGATGATATTACCCTATCTATCAATTATAATCATAAATTGGGTCAAGTGGTTAGAAGCTCAGCTAATCGGATCCAAGCTCACCTTATTAATATATGTAATTCTTCCTAATACAGTAAAAACGTAGATTATCCGGACCCATCAGGGAACATATATTTCATCTGGGTAATCGATCATTCAGATGGTTGAATTTTGGTCAAAAATTGGAACTGTGAATTGAAGTATGTGGATTAAACATGTTTGACTGAATATGTATTAATAATATGGAGAATATAAATGATCTGTAGATATCTGACATGTTTAAGAGCAGAAAAAGTAGAAATAATAAATAATGGTTTTAAAATACTTTTTTTAAATACTTAAATTCATTAAAAAAGTGTACATGAGTGTCAAAGGGCTTCAGTCAAGGTAAACACTGCTGACATGGATTCTATTCACACCTGTGCTGGTATGTTTTTTCACTTTTATCAACCATCAAGTCACCCGGATTACAGAATGCCTTTGATCACACCATTATGAGTCTTTAATCATGCTCGATTACTCTGGGATTTCCATATGACAAATTACATATTGTCACAGTGGCATGCACTTATCAACAATCGGGTGTCCGAATAAACATTCTCTCTTTGTATCTCTTTCCCTCCCTCTCGCCTAATTACATTTATCTTTTACTTTAAGAAAATAATTAAGTTATTCATAATACTATTGTAATTACAACTGTGCAAGATTTGATTGTGTTTGTTTCTGATTTCTTTTACACTGTTCTATGTTGGCATCATGATTGGCAAATTAATTTCATTTAGAGATACATGTACATAAAAGTTTTGGGGGACATAGTAGTAGACTGTACAAGCAAACAATCCAGATAATCAGCATCCAGATAACTGACATCTTACTGTAAAAGAACACGTGGAACATCTTGATGATATAAGCCTATTTACCAAGTATGATTAAAATCAAATCAGAAATACAGTTTCATGAATGGTAACAAGTTCAGCCAATCAGATGAATGATAGGCTCATTAACATTCATGAACACTTACTCATCATCAAACTCATTTGAGATTTTAATTATAAAAGCTTATATTCCAAGTTTAATCAAAATTGGACTATAAATATTACCTCCAGAGAAGAAACATGATTAGACAATCAGTTGTAAAATCACCTATTATGCATGGATCTCACTCGTTATCAAACTCATCTGAGATCTTGATGATATCAGCCTATATTACAAGTTTGATCAAAATTGGGCCAGAAATATGACATCAATAGTAATAACAAGCTCAGCTAGTCGGATGTAATAGCACCTCATTAATATGTGTGGTTCTTTCACATTATCAAACTTGTTTAAGATCTTGACGATATAAGTTTATATACCAAGTTTAATCAAACTCGGACCAGAAATATGGCCTCAAGTGTGGTAACAACTTGATCAGATACAAGAACACCTCATTAATATGCATGGATCTTGCTCAATACTGATCATTCAAGATCTTGATGTCCTACTTCCATATTCCAAGTTTGATCAAAATCAGATCAGAAATATGACCTTCAGAGTGGTTACAAGCTCAGCCTGTCTTAGATCATGATGATATATGGTAAGCATATATTCCAATTTTGATCAAAATTATGTCAGAAATTTGGTTTTCAGAGTGGTAACAAACTCAGCCTATCTTATGCAAGATTATCTCATTAGTATATGTTGATCTTAATCATTACTGAACTTACCCAAGATCTTGATGATATAAGCCTATATTGCAAGTTTGATTAAAACTAGTTAAATTATATGGACTCCTGAGCAGTAACAAGCTCAGCTAATCAGATAAAAGATCACCTTATTAATATGCATGGATCTTGCTCATTATTGAACTCATATGAGATCATGATAACATAAGTCCAAGTTTCATCGAAACATGATCAGAAATATGGCCTCCACAGTGGTGACATGCAATTGTTGATGGATGGATGATGAATGAATGATGGACACAAGGCCATGCCATAAGCTCACTTGGCCTTATGGTCAGGTGAGCTAAATAATTACAAACTATATTTAAATAATATAAATATGCATAAAATGTAAACATCAAATATCGAGAAAGCTCAGATCTCAATAAACAGATTGTCCCCCAAATTTTTCAACTGTATCTATCAGAGCTTCAGTATATACTCACTTACATGTCAGATCAAACTCCAAACAACACAAACCCTGATGTGCCAACACACTATGTACCAACTGACCGGGATCTATGCAGTTTGTTAAGAGTAATCGGTAGAACAAATAACATAGACCCTGATCTGCCAACACATTATGCACCAGCAGCTCTGGGTATACAGTCTGACTTATATACCGTATGTACTCGTGTATAATCCAATACCAACTGCAAACTGCATAGACCCAGATCTGCCATCGCATAATGTGCCAGCAGATCTGGGTCTTTCTCAGTTTGTAAGGACTAATTAGTAGAACAAATTACCATGTATTACAAAAATATTCGAAAAGTTCACGTTTTAAATATTAAAAGGCACAACCATAAAAGAAAATATTAGAATATCTATGAAACCAAAACAAAAATTTATTTTCAGTATCTCCATATATATATAAAAGATTCTTTCACTGGAATAAAAGATCTGTAATTTTATAAAATTTTAGCAGAGACAAATGAGCACAAATAAATTAAGAGTAGATATTAACCTGCCTTAGTGGATACCTCCATATAGCAGACACCTGTTCATAACAGACACTGTAAGTTTCCCCAATGAAAATCCTTCATTAATTGTCGATTGTATAGTGGCCATGTGTCTAACACAGACATTGTTATCTGGTCAACAAAGTTGCATATAACAGACATCGAACAGATTTACAGCTCACCAGAGGTGCTATTAAATGTATACAGATTTGTGAAGCCCATTTTGTTTAGACAGATAATTACTCGGTGGACAATGATTATTTTCCACTAAGTCCCATTACTTCATAAGCACACCACAAGGAATGGACAATACTATGCCACAGTAATCTGTTATAATTTACATGAGGCTATTCGCAAAAAGTGTTCAGACTTACTGACTGATTGCTTCATTTTGCACCAGGATAATGCCCCTCCCTCTCCCCCCCCCCCCCCCACCTGCAAACAGTAAAATGTGTAATTAAACGTACATTTGGGACCAAAATAAGTGTCATGCGTATGGCAAAGAAGTGTCCTTTAATACATCAAAGTAAGAATAATCATTGTTTGGTAGTCATATTATTAATTACTAGTAATGATATAACCAACAGCTCATAACTGTCATCCATGACAAAATTTACTTGTAATAATATAACCAACACCTCATAAGTTTCGTCATTGAATCAAACACAACCATGAAAAAATTTACAATTGTTGTGCCCCACTGCAGGCTCAAGGATGTACAAAAATTTACAATTGTTGTGCCCCACTGCAGGCTCAAGGATGTACAAAAATTTACAATTGTTGTGCCCCACTGCAGGCTCAAGGATGTACAAAATTTACAATTGTTGTGCCCCACTGCAGGCTAAAGGATGTACAAAAATTCCAATGTGCCCTCCTGAATATCATAAGAAGTGACTAATGGAGCCAACCATTTTATCCTGGGATTCAGCCCTAATGGAGGCAACCATTTTATCCTGGGATTAATCCCATCATAATGTTCCAGCTGAGAAGTCGTGGACTTTTTAAAAGAGTGCAGTTTATGTCCTGAACTTAATGCTGTATCTTAAGGATTTCACTCTTTTTGCCTTTATCTTTGTTTTGTGTGGTTTTTTTGTGACAGATGTAAACTTACTTGACATTATCTAGCTAGGACTGTGCTGCTGTGCCATTTCACCCTACACATACATACTTATAGACATACATACATACATACTTAGAGATACATACGTACATACTTAGACATACATACATACATACTTAGACTTACATACTTACAGACATACATACATACATACTTGGACATACATATATTTAGACATACATACATACATACATACATGCATGCATACATACATACATACATACATACATACATACATACATACATACATACATACATACATACAAATGTTCTGGACTACGGTCAATGTTCATGAAACTGATATGATATACATGTATTGACTAGATGCAACAACCATGATTAGGCATTACTTGTACTCGGTTTTCATCTTCATTCAAGTGACATTGATTGTTTCTGATCAAAAGGAATTAGAATGTACTTGCCGCTATAAATGAAGTTGCAACATATTATTGAGAGGTAATGTCAAAGTTGGAAAATTAATTATCAGTATCATTAATGGGGAGGTTTACAATTCATACCATATATAAAGGGTTGCCATGTTTACAAGAAAAGGTTCTGCAAGACACAGTCTAACATGAAAAACTGCACAATGATGTATCTTGTGTTACTTTTAAAACTGTAACTTTGAAACTTAACATTATTTCCACCATTGCCAAGTGATACCTATATCTTAATTTTGCTACAGCAGGTGAAGCAATGATACTGGTTTGTCCTAGAAATATTAGATGCAGTTTCTCTTATTAATTTGGCAACTCTTCTATGGAGAAAACACTACAAAAATTCAGCATCCATAATGTGGCCTTACAATCAGTACACATTGATGTAGTTCATGTCCAAATAATTTTCTAGTCTCTCAGCCTCAACTGTTTGGCCAAATTCTGTAGATGGTTGCATTCCTGTATTCTTCCTAATCATCTTGCTGTGAAAAAATAGAAATATTTATTTATTGTATTTTTGCAATGCAAAACCTTAAATTGTATTTACCTTTAAATTTTAAATACAGAAAAATACAGTTTCCTGGAACCACTGTTAACTATGTCCTAATGCGAATTTATTTATATTTGTGTGTATCAAAAATTGTAGTTTTGTGAAAAAACAACATTTCTGTTCGTAAATGTTTGTCAAATGGGAAAAGAGTACTATTTATTGTTCCAATGGGGAAAGAGTACTATTTATTGTTCCAATGGGAAAAGAGTACTATTTATTGTTCCAATGGGGAAAGAGTACTATTTATTGTTCCAATGGGGAAAGAGTACTATTTATTGTTCCAATGGGGAAAGAGTACTATTTATTGTTCCAATGGGGAAAGAGTACTATTTATTGTTCCAATGGGGAAAGAGTACTATTTATTGTTCCAATGGGGAAAGAGTACTATTTATTGTTCCAATGGGGAAAGAGTACTATTTATTGTTCCAATGGGGAAAGAGTACTATTTATTGTTCCAATGGGGAAAGAGTACTATTTATTGTTCCAATGGGGAAAGTGCAATTCTTCAATTTGTAAATGAATTTGTCAAATGGGGAAAATGTACTATTGTTTGCAAATGGATTTGTCAAATGGGGAAAGAGGGCTATTATTTGAAAATGGATTGTCAAATGGGGAAAGAGTGCTATTGTTTGTAAATGGATTGTCAAATGGGGAAAGAGTGCTATTATTTGTAAATGGATTTGTCAAATGGGGAAAGAGTGCTATTGTTTGTAAATGGATTTGTCAAATGGGGAAAGAAAGCTATTTTTTGTAAATGGATTTGTCAAATGGGGAAAGAGTGCTATTGTTTGTAAATGGATTTGTCAAATGGGGAAAGAGTGCTATTGTTTGTAAATGGATTTGTCAAATGGGGAAAGAAAGCTATTTTTTGTAAATGGATTTGTCAAATGGGGAAAGAGTGCTATTGTTTGTAAATGGATTTGTCAAATGGGGAAAGAGTGCTATTGTTTGTAAATGGATTTGTCAAATGGGGAAAGAGTGCTATTGTTTGTAAATGGATTTGTCAAATGGGGAAAGAGTGCTATTGTTTGTAAATGGATTTGTCAAATGGGGAAAGAGTGCTATTGTTTGTAAATGGATTTGTCAAATGGGGAAAGAGTGCTATTGTTTGTAAATGGATTGTCAAATGGGGAAAGAAGGATATTTTTTGTAAATGGATTTGTCAAATGGGGAAAGAAGGATATTGTTTGTAAATGGATTTGTCAAATGGGGAAAGAAAGCTATTTTTTGTAAATGGATTTGTCAAATGGGGAAAGAGTGCTATTGTTTGTAAATGGATTTGTCAAATGGGGAAAGAAGGATATTGTTTGTAAATGGATTTGTCAAATGGGGAAAGAAAGCTATTTTTTGTAAATGGATTTGTCAAATGGGGAAAGAGTGCTATTGTTTGTAAATGGATTTGTCAAATGGGGAAAGAAGGATATTGTTTGTAAATGGATTTGTCAAATGGGGAAAGAAAGCTATTTTTTGTAAATGGATTTGTCAAATGGGGAAAGAGTGCTATTGTTTGTAAATGGATTTGTCAAATGGGGAAAGAAGGATATTGTTTGTAAATGGATTTGTCAAATGGGGAAAGAAAGCTATTTTTTGTAAATGGATTTGTCAAATGGGGAAAGAAGGATATTGTTTGTAAATGGATTTGTCAAATGGGGAAAGAAAGCTATTGTTCAAGTGGGGAAAGAGTGCTGTTGTTCAAATTGGGAAAGAGTGATATTGTTCAAATGAGGAAAGAGTGCTATTTTTTCCAAAGAAGAATCATTGTTTGTTTGGTTTTTTAATCATGGTTTGTAGCAACCACAAAAATTATGAATTCATACCATTAGATATTTATCACACAAAGTTCACATTTATCATCATCATAATGATGTATCATAAAATCTGCAAGTCACTACACCTAGCAAAGTCACATAATGTCCTATCATAAAATCTGTATATCACTACAGCTAGCAAAGTCACATGATGTCCTATCATAAAATCTGTATATCACTACACATAGCAAAGTCACATTATGTCCTATCATAAAATGTGTGTGTGTCACTAATCGTAGCAAAATGGCATGATGTTCTATCATAAAACCACTATATCACCATGCCTAGCAAAGTCACAATGTTCTATCATAACATCTTTAGGTCACTAACCCTGGTAAAGTCTCATAATGTTGCATAATAAAATCTGTATATCACTACACCTAGCAAAGTCACATAATGACCTATCATAAAATCTGCAAGTCACTACACCTAGCAGAGTCACATAATTTCCTATCATAAAATCTGTATATCACTACACCTAGCAAAGTCACATGATGTCCTGTCATAACATCTTTAGGTCACTAACCCTGGCAAAGTCACATAATGTTGCATAATAAAATCTGTATATCACTACACATAGCAAAGTCACATAATGTCCTATCATAAAATCTGTATATCACTACACATAGCAAAGTCACATAATGTCCTATCATAAAATCTGTATATCACTACACCTAGCAAAGACAAGTCATTTGTTGAGTGGCAGTCATGTGATACACAGAAACTTAACAATGAACTTCACATCAATAAGCTCTTAACACAAAAGCCACTAGAGCCACAGCTGGGAGCTTCCCCTATGTTAATACTAAAATTGTACTAATTTTGTAAACTTTAATATTTGAGTTATGGGAGATGTCAGACAATAAGTAAATCAATTAACTGTCTAGAGTTAAGACTGGTTATACTAAAATAAAAATTCTCCAATCAATCTCTATAAATAAATAAAAAAATAATAATTTTCTTGTCAAATTAAATAAATCTTCAAGAATGGTATCTTTAAGAATTTAAAGTATTCCATGCATGTGTTGAATGGAGCTAAAAGAAATGTCTGAAGATGGTTTGGACTTGGTTTTGTGGGGTTTAACGCCATTTTTCAGCACATGATAGGCTATACACGTCGGCCAGTATATTTGGTAGAGGAAGAACCTAGGAAGAACCACCGAACCACGGGAAGCTATGGACAAGCTTTCTCACACACCCATGTTGGTCAAGCCAAGACTAGAAACCCACATGAACAGAGGTGAGATGTGAGTGATCTGTAAAGGTGAGCACCTTAGACCACTCAGCCACCTGGGGCACCAAATATCGTAAGATATAGGGACTGATGGTCAATGCCACTGCAGTTATTAAGACAATTCCAAGGACTTGTATAGCAAATACATGTTTCCAGGTTGGTCTGAAATGGAGAAGGTGCAGAAATGAGAAAATAATACCATATATCCTCACGAATAAGCTTATACCAACTGCAAACTGCATAGACCCAGATTTGCCATCGTATAATGTGCCAGCAGATCTGGATCTATGCAGTTTGTAAGGACTAATCAGTAGAACAAGCAACATAGACCCTGATCTGCCAGCACATTATGCGACGGCATATCAGGGTCCATGTTGTTTGCATTTGGACTGGATTATACATGAGTATATACTGTAATCTTGTCTTTTCAGACCATGTTTATTAAGAATAGCCAAATGCATCTGCAGATGTACTGGTTTGTTGTCAATAAACATGCTCCAAAAAAGAAAGTGGTTATTATTTTTCCAATTTATCACCTAACATTCACCTTTATTAGCATGAAGATGTCAAGATATAACAAGAGGCCCAAGTGAGCCTGATAGCACTCATCAGGGCAGTTGACATATGTCGGTTTGTGAATGTAAATTCATACATGTTAAGATCCCCATCTAAGGGAGCTGTGGTGACTCAGTGGTAAAGGCACTGGACTCATAACCAGAAGGTTGCAAATCCAGATCTGATCAAAATCTGATCAGAAATATGGGGTCTAAGTGTTCACAAACTCAGCAAATCTGCTGCAAGATCCTCTCATTAATATGTGTGGATGTTGCTCATAATAGAACTCATCTAAGATCTTGATGATGTAAGCTTACATACAAAACTCTGATCAGAAATATGTCCTCAAGAGTGTATACAAGCTCAGCCCATCTCTTGCAAGATCACCTGATTAATATGTGTGGATGTGGCTCATAAATCGATTCTTAAGGGTCTTAATAATATAAGCTTACCATTTATACTCACTTTTAAGTCGAGTGCAACTGTAAATAACCTAGACCCTGACCTGCGATCACATAATGCACTGCCAGATCAGGATCTATGTTGTTTGTTCTACTGATTACTCCTAACAAACTGCATAGACCCAGATCTGCCAGTGCATTATGCAATGACAAATCTGGATCTGTGCAGTTTGCAGTTGGACCCAACTTATAAGTGAGTATATACGATGCATACCAATTCTGATCAAAACCTGATCAGAAATGAAGACTCTATAGTGGTTACAAGCAGGTGTTGATGGACAGATCATGGATGATGAATGATGCACAATGGATGATGAATGATGCACAATGGATGATGAATGATGCACAATGGATGATGAATGATGCACAATGGATGATGAATGATGCACAATGGATGATGAATGATGCACAATGGATGATGAATGATGCACAATGGATGATGAATGATGCACAATGGATGATGGACAAAAGGCCATACCATAAGCTCACTTGGTCTTTGATCAGATGAGCTAAAAATTGTTCAACACACTGTGCACTTGGTAATGCCACATAGCAACATCACCGAGTAATGTAAAGCTCTTTAAAGTTAAGACCCCACTATAAAAGTGGGCACATTTCAACTTGGATACCCCACTATAAAAGTGGGCACATTTAAACTTGGGTACCCCACTATAAAAGTGGGCACATTTAAACTTGGGTACCCCACTATAAAAGTGAGCACATTTAAACTTGGGTATCCAACTATAAAAGTGGGCACATTTCAACTTGGGTATCCAACTATAAAAGTGGGCACATTTCCACTTGGGTATCCAACTATAAAAGTGGGCACATTTCAACTTGGGTATCCAACTATAAAAGTGGGCACATTTCCACTTGGGTTAGTCCAAACTTGGCCTCCATAATGGAACATTGCTCATAATCAGAAACTGATTGGCTGTTTGGTTTTGGATATTATCTGATACACTGATTGGCAAATGTCACTTCATTGATTACCTATTAATATAATAGGCTGTGGATGGGAGCTTATTAGCCCAAAACTCCATTCACCATGAGATCAGCCAATAAGTGATTGATTTTTCACACCTTGTTTGATATAAGAAAATAACACTGCACCAGATTGACCAATCAGAACTCATGTGTAATATGACACCTACTGCTGCTAGCCCACTGACTGGTTTTGAAACTCAGTCTGACATGTTACACAGAATATAGCTATATCTCAGTCTGACATGTTACACAGAATATAGCTATAACTCAGTCTGACATGTTACACAGAATATAGCTATAACTCAGTCTGACATGTTACACAGAATATAGCTGTAACTCAGTCTGACATGTTACACAGAATATAGCTATAACTCAGTCTGACATGTTACACAGAATATAGCTATATCTCAGTCTGACATGTTACACAGAATATAGCTATAACTCAGTCTGACATGTTACACAGAATATAGCTGTAACTCAGTCTGACTTGTTACACAGAATATAATTGTAACTCAGTCTGACATGTTACACAGAATATAGCTGTATCTCAGTCTGACATGTTACATAGAATATAGCTGTAACTCAATCTGACATGTTACACAGAATATAGCTGTAACTCAGTCTGACATGTTACACAGAATATAGCTATATTTGCAGCTCACAATTAGGTACTATAGTGTAGCTCATAGCTACAACATATCAATGATAATAAACACAACTTCTGAAATGACAAACAAACAAATTAAATAAGGATGCAAGTATTCCATGTAAAAGAGCCAATTTTGAAGAAAGAATAACATCTTACAATGGTGTGAAAAGTACAAAAAATAGACACAGCAAACACACATTCAATGTCTGTCTAAAGCAGAATACAGTACAGTACAACCCGTCTTGAAAGGCCACTCCTTCTGCTAAAAATTCATGGTCTCTCAAGACAGGTGGTCTCTAATGACACGTCATAACACTATATAATCAATAAATCTGTGCATTGAGAATCTGGTCATGCACAAAAGGTGGTCTCACAAAGCAGAGGTCTTTAACGACAGGTTTTATAGTAACAACATACAGTTTAAAAACAAAACTAAATGGTGGGAAAATTACAAGAAATAGACATAAAAGCAAAAACATAAAACAACTGATGCAAACTGAAGATGAAGAATGGATAATAAACATTTACATAAATATATCCATGCACACATTCTAAATGATTCATATCATCTGATGGTACATACACAATTCTGACCCATCTTCCCATTTCATACAGCAATTAATAGCCTAGCTGTGTTGATATACTGCCACACAATGATAACAATCAATCAATTACTGTTAATCATACTATTTGACCATCATTAAATTTTCACAAATACAGTAAATTCAGCATGTTAATGAAATAAAATTGTGGTGATTAAATGATGCTCAACACTTTATATAACTTTTGGCAAACAATATTTTCACGAATATAGCTTCCTTGTTAAATTCACTTAACAATTTTGCTTGTTATGATTTTGGATTTAAAGTGATCAATCAACCCATCAAACTATCTTCCATCTTGAATGAAAAAATGCAAGCATACAGCTTGCTTTATATTTAGCTGAACAAGAAAACAAGAGCACCATGAATGGTACATTATACATCAGTCACATGTTTAATAGTCCTGTATGTATGAACTACTAGGGCATGGTTAACTCTACAGATTATTGACCAATCGGTCTCAATGACCTGGACTTTTGGTCAAGGGATGCAGTCTTAAATAAAACTTAATGTGCAGAAACCATTATTTCCTTATTAGACTTACCATGACAGCAACCTCTGACCTTTAGACCCCAGAATCTATAGGTTTCTTTATTACCTTAAGTGCAAGCCATGCACAAAGTTTGGTAAAGGAATTTACTCTCACATAAAGTTATTCTGCAAAACTCATTTTTCTTTGAGCCACAAGGAATATGACCTGTGATATTTTGACCCCAAAATCAATAGACCACATCCATACCTTTAGTGCCAGCCCTCCACAAACTCTGGTCAAGGTTCATGGTCTAGAATTAAAATTATTATGCAAAAAACATTTTCTTTCCTTTAGTCACAGTGACCTCGACCTTTCACCGTTTTTGACCGCAAAATCAATTAGCTTCTTCCTTACTGCAAGTGCAAGCCATCCACACACAAAGTTTAGTCCAGGTTTGTGATGTAGAACTCAACTTATTGTGCAGAAACCATTTTTCTTCTTTCAGTCACAGTGACTTTGACCTTTGACCTTTTGACCCAAAATTTATAGGGTTCTTCTTTACACAAAATGCAAGTCATCCACAAAGTGTGGAAACTATAGATGGTGGAGAATTTGAGTTATTGTGCAAAAACGATTTCCCAAGGTACTGATGCTGGAAGGGCAGAGAGATAAATGGATGGTTGGAAATAAAGACATCATCAATCATTATCAATAGACAAGTAATGCTTTGCAATGCAGCTAAAATCAAATATGACTGTATATGACAAAAAGGTTAGCAACTTTTTTAATGAATTTCTGTTACAAATTAAGATGGTCATCTTCCATTTGGATTCCAGTTGCCAAGTCAAAGTTACTCAACTGGACCCTCCATCATAAAACTGTACTTGACTCCAAATCTTGCTCTACAATATTCTAACCAATCCAAAGGCTGCATTAGTCACTTTTAAAGTAATATTTCCAAGTGTGGAGTGACACAGTTACACATAGTGTTTAGTACGGAGTGACACTGTTACACATAGTGTTTAGTATGGAATGACACTGTTACACGTAGTGTTTAGTAACATTTTATGACAGGGGTCTGATTACTTCAATTCTTAAATTAATATTTCTCTTGATTTTCGATGTTCAAAAGCTGTTACATCTATTACACTGATGAACTCAATATATGATAGTCTAGACTGCTATTACACTGATGAACTGAATATGATAGTCTAGACTGCTATTACACTGATGAACTCAATATATGATAGTCTAGACTGCTATTACACTGATGAACTCAATATATGATAGTCTAGACTGCTATTACACTGATGAACTCAATATATGATAGTCTAGACTGCTATTACACTGATGAACTCAATATATGATAGTCTAGATTGCTATTTCACTGATGAACCTAATATATGATAGTCTAGACTGCTATTACACTGATGAACTTAATATATGATAGTCTAGACTGCTATTACACTGATGAACTCAATATATGATAGTCTAGACTGCTATTACACTGATGAACTCAATATATGAAAGTCTAGACCGCTCAGTAAGAATTTAGTTTTCTTCTTCAGTTCTTCTAGTAAAATCTCTTGGTATAGCACAGCATTTGTAGAAAGGAGATACTCAAACAAAATAGCGTCAGTTAAAACTGTGACAAACAAACTTTTTTGAATTTTTCAAGATTTGTATCCATAGAGTTTCAAGATCAATAGCTGAAAAAGGACTGAGTGCCTTTAATTTAGCTAGAAAGTAAAAACTTTAACACTGAGCTAAACAAAATGAACACTCACCTTAATACAGGGTGCTGACAGATGTGTGGCCAGACAGAGATATAGACATGCACATGGATGCCAAAGTATTCACAATGTCAAGCTTCCACTCAAGCTGAGCTTAACAAAAATGATATTTTGTTTAAATTCAGTGGAAAAATCCAATTAACTGATTTCCAATAACATGCAAATGTACTGAAATATGAATTTTCTAATTAGGTATAAGTTTGATGTTAAAGTGATTGTGAACATTTCAAGGGAGGCTATTCTTACAAAGAAACACTGAGAACAAAAAACAACACATACAATCATGCGGGAAGCAGGGAATACAGATCATTTTGTGTAAACCTCAGGTATCATCTCTGCTGACAGCATGTGCCACCTCTCTATCCTTAGGTTCGGATTCTTCAGTGTGTCATACCAGTGCTTCAGACGCTCACCCTTCGAATTGATACTAAGTTGTACACCACCTGAAATTCATAACATGTTTTAATGGTTTCTGCACAACATAGCAAATGCCAGCTTCTGAATCATGGAAATATTCTATCTTGAATGTGCATTTAACTTCAGATCTTCTTCCAACTGCGAGTTTCTATCAACCTGATGCACACATATAAATTATTAAGATTTTGTACTGTACATTGGAAAAAGTTGCATTTGATCCACTTTATTTATTGCTATACATTTGGAGATGAGAAAATTTAGCAAATTCATTAACAAGAAAATAGTTCCTTTGAAAAAAAGTGCCAGTAATTCAAAATTTAAGAATTTAGAGTTAAAGACCACATGATTTGAGGGTACTGTTATATGAAATTATATCTAAAGTATGTCCTTCCATGTGCATTTAAACTTGTGTGATTGGTGATGGGTGATTTGCTCAGCATGGCCTTAAAAAGAGGGATGGAATGCTGGTAATCCACCTCATTCAAGTAAGTAGGTCAGGGAATCAGGAGCCATAACTTGTCTGAATGATAATGTGGAACACAAGAAAATAAACTCAATCAAAGTCTCATCAGTATAAAGCTGCATGCCAAATTTGGTTGAAATCCAACAATTCTTGGAAAAGTAATGCTGTGGAAACCAAAGTCAGGAGGACATGCAGTCAAGGGCCAAAACTCTTCTAAATGATAATGAGGAATGCTGGAAATCATATTCACTGAAGTTCTCATCAGTATAAAGCTGCATGCCAAATTTGGTTGAAATCCAACAATTCTTGGAAAAGCAATGCTGTGGAAACCAAAGTCAGGAGGACTGATAATTAGGGTGCCACAATTCATTTAACAAAAGGTCCAAGCAGGCATGAGATTGCTCATCTGGCAGACATCTGCATCCAAGCCAAATGCTATGTCAGTTTTCCACAAATCTGGAGTAGTATTATATTTTCCAAAATTTGAAGATTTTTCTATTTTTTAGTAATGGTTCCAATAGTGGACGGCAGATCTGCATCATTTATGCAAACCTGTAAGACCTTATTTCAGGATGCTTTCTTTGAAATCTGGTCAATATCTGTTCCCCTGTCTTTAAGAAAAAGTCATTTAAAGTTCTTTTTGTTTTTAGTACAGCAGCCACATCTGATAGTGGATCAGTATGATTTGTATAAACATGAAAAACCTTCTTACCAGGATGCTTTATGTCAAATTTGCTCAAATTCTGTTCAGCATTTTTTTTTTAGGTCATTGAAAGATTTTTCTATTTTTTTTTTAATGGTGGCCATATCTGATGGTGAATCAGCATCATTTGCACAAAACTCAAGGGCCTTCATGCCAGAATGTTTTCTGTGCAACTTGATCAAATTCTGTTCAGCAGCTCTGGAGAAGTAGTCATTTTAAGGTTTATCTATTTTTAGTAATGGGTCCATGTTTGATGGCGGATTGGTATCATCTGAACAAATTTAACAGATCTAAAGTTAAAGTACATTCTCTAAAAGGTTATAAAAGTACAAGCATAATGAATTATAATTCACCATGTTTTTCTCCAAAGGAAATAAAATTCTGAAAACTAAATCTCAAATATTTTAAACTTTTTGGTGCTGTGAATTAGTGTTTTTTGTGGGTAATGTTATAACTATTGTGCTGTGAATTAGTGTATTTTTGTGGGTAATGTTATAACTATTGTGCTGTGAATTAGTGTTTTTTGTGGGTAATGTTATAACTATTGTGCTGTGAATTAGTGTATTTTTGTGGGTAATGTTATAACTATTGTGCTGTGAATTAGTGTTTTTTGTGGGTAATGTTATAACTATTGTGCTGTGAATTAGTGTTTTTTGTGGATAATGTTATAAATATTGTGCTGTGAATTAGTGTATTTTTGTGGATAATGTTATAACTATTGTGCTGTGAATTAGTGTTTTTTGTAGATAATGTTATAACTATTTTGCTGTGAATTAGTGTTTTTTGTGGGTAATGTTATAACTATTGTGCTGTGAATTAGTGTATTTTTGTGGGTAATGTTATAACTATTGTGCTGTGAATTAGTGTTTTTTGTGGATAATGTTATAAATATCGTGCTGTGAATTAGTGTATTATTGTGGGTAATGTTATAACTATTGTGCTGTGAATTAGTGTTTTTTGTAGATAATGTTATAACTATTTTGCTGTGAATTAGTGTTTTTTGTGGGTAATGTTATAACTATTGTGCTGTGAATTAGTGTATTTTTGTGGGTATCAATATAGCTATTGTGCTGTGAATTAGTGTATTTTTGTGGGTATCAATATAACTATTGTGCTGAGAATTAGTGTATTTTTGTGGGTATCAATATAGCTATTGTGCTGTGAATTAGTGTATATTTGTGTTTATCAATATAACTATTGTGCTGTGAATTAGTGTATTTTTGTGGGTATCAATATAACTATTGTGCTGTGAATTAGTGTATTTTTGTGGGTATCAATATAGCTATTGTGCTGTGAATTAGTGTATTTTTGTGGGTATCAATATAACTATTGTGCTGTGAATTAGTGTATTTTATTTTTGTGGGTATCAATATAGCTATTGTGCTGTGAATTAGTGTATTTTTGTGGGTATCAATATAACTATTGTGCTGTGAATTAGTGTATTTTTGTGGGTATCAATATAACTATTGTGCTGTGAATTAGTGTATTTTTGTGGGTATCAATATAACTATTGTGCTGTGAATTAGTGTATTTTTGTGGGTATCAATATAACTATTGTGCTGTGAATTAGTGTATTTTTGTGGGTATCAATGTTTGTGGTGTTGCAAAAAATCACTTTTTTGTGGATATTTGATAGGGGAAGGAATCCTATTCTTTTTCATAGAAGTTTGATGGGTCTTTAAATTTGTGGTGTGCAGCAACCATGAAATCCACAAACATTGGTATCCCACAAACAACAGTCAATACACAGGATACAAACTGAATTTAATTTATCAACTGTACCCGACATCAGATTTCAAATCTAGGGCAGATATACAAAATCCCCAAATGATTCACTAATTCCTAATCAGTTCTATAATATCAAAATTTTTTAAGCCAATATGTTTAATAGTTTTTTTGAGAAATGAATGTTGACATTTTTTAATTTTTTTTTATGAAATTAACATTTGAATGAACATAAAGTCTCTTTAAAGTGGTTAATACTCAATTTCTCAATTGAGATTAATTTTCCTTCAAAACCTACAAAAATATGAACACTTTGATATGTTAATCTCCTATAGGAAAAGAGAAAATTGAAAATAAAGAAGATGCATGCTTACAAGCTTTACAATTAGCCACTATTTAAGATTATTCTTGTTAGCGAACTGGAATTACCAAGATACCCCAGCTATGTTTTCTTTGGGTATATGTTTTAGCTGAGTTCAATAGCTATATTAGTCAAGCAGAAACAAAGAAAGGGTAGAGCGAAAAATATTTAAATTAAGGGTTTAGGTTTCTTGTATTCTTTACCAATAAAATCATTTGCTTTTCCAATGTCTTTGTCCCATACAGTAAGTTCAAGTGTCTTCTTTGCCAGCTCATTCAGTTTTATCTCGTAAATGAATTCCTGAAATGTAAAGCATCAAGTAAGCACTTCAATGAACCTACCTCTAGATAAGAGTCAATGAACCTACCTCTAGATAAGAGTCAATGAACCTACCTCTAGATAAGAGTCAATGAACCTACCTCTAGATAAGAGTCAATGAACCTACCTCTAGATAATAGTCAATGAACCTACCTCTAGATAATAGTCAATGAACCTACCTCTAGATAAGAGTCAATGAACCTACCTCTAGATAAGAGTCAATGAACCTACCTCTAGATAATAGTCAATGAACCTACCTCTAGATAAGAGTCAATGAACCTACCTCTAGATAAGAGTCAATGAACCTACCTCTAGATAAGAGTCAATGAACCTACCTCTAGATAAGAGTCAATGAACAGAACAATTTTACTCTTTAAAGACAGGTGCTTTTTATTCTTTTTTTTTTTATATGGAGCCGTCTCCAATAAACTTTTTATACATGCACATCAACATGTATGTTAATAAACTGACTCTTGCATTAAGATTTACATTAAAGTGAAGTCTTCAAAATTCAATTAAAACCCAAAAAATGTTTCTGACAAATGGGTGAACATGCATGTCAAAACCAATCTCTGGAAGCATGTTTTTCAGCCATCACTTTGTGACAGCATACAACTTCATTTGCATGCAGTGTCAATAGATATTTGGGACAAAACGACAGTTTTCTTTCTTTATGTTGAACAGGCCACATTTGAATAATGGACAGTTACCGTATATACTTGCATATAAACCGGGTCCAAATGCAAACAACATCAATCCTAATCTGCCATTGCATAATGTGCTGGCAGATCAGGATCTATGTTGTTTGTTCTACTGATTAGTCCTTACAAACTGCATAGGCCCAGATCTGCAGGCACATTATGGCAATGGCAGATCTGGGTCTATGCAGTTTGCAGTTGGTATAAGCTTATATGCGAGTATAGACGGTACATTAGGATTTTCATTGTGGTCTTCTGGAGTGACTTTATCGGTTTCCTTCAGCATATGTTTCACTGTACATATACTTATTTCCATTAAGATTACTACTACTGCTTCAACTACTACTAAAACTACTACTACTACTACTACAACTACTATTACTACTACTACTACTGCTACAGTAACTAATATTACTACTACTACTATTACTTGTCTACTACTACTCCTGCTACTAATACTGCTCATTCACATTGTGGATTTCATTTTTTATTTTACTATTCCACTCTCCCTGTAATACATACCTCATTAAAATCTGGATTAAGAGTCTTCTTTTTCACAGCTGTTTTAAATTTAGACTTCTTGCCAGGATCTGGCTTCAAATATCTACAATTATGAGAAAAATTCTAAATTAAAATATTTTAGTGTACTAAAATTTTACATACATGTAATTTAGTAAAGTCAATATATTTGCTATTTTTGCACCATTTGCTTTCATTGGCAATATACACATTGTATACACCATTTTTCTATTACTGAGAAAAAAAACTTTAGCACAAATTAGTGGCTCAACACAGTTTTCTAATACAGAGAACAAAGCTTTAGCACAAATTAGTTGGCTCAACACAGTTTTCTGTTACTAATAACAAAGCTTTAGCACAAATTAGTTGGCTCAACACAGTTTTCAATAATCTGATGCTCATACAATAAAACTTTTATTTTAAAGTACGTAGAAAATGAATATCATATATACTCACTTATAAGTAAAGTCCCACTACAAAGAACATATACCCTGATTGTCATCACATAATGCGCTGGCAAATCAGGGTCTATGTTGTTTGTTCCATTGATTACTCCTAACAAACTGCGTAGACCCAGATCTGCTGGCGCATTATACGATGGCAGATCAGAGTCTATGTTGTTTGCAATTGGATTTAACTTATAAGCGAGCAGAGACAGTACAACTTTGAACTTCACAAAAAAGAAAAACTGCTTCAACGAAATAAACCAAAGACTTAGAGAAGTAAGTTTCCAATGTGGGAGCAACATGCAAAATGGGTGGGGGGATGATACCATATATATACTCATTTATAAGTCATGTCCAACTGCAAACAACATAGACCCTGATCCGCCATTGCATAATTTGCCAGCAGATCAGGGTCTATGCTGTTTGTTCTACTGATTACTTCTAACAAACTGTACAGACCCAGATTGGCTGGCGCATTATGCAACGGCAGATCTGGGTCTGTGCAGTTTGCAGTTGGACTTGACTTATATGTGAGTATATACAGTACTTGCTACATAGACTTAAGTAAATATGGTTAACCCTTTTGACCCTGAAATTTTCCAAAGTAAACAACCAACCTTAGATGACCATCAATCCTGGCAGATTCCAGTTATCAGGGTTCAAAAAACAAACACAGAGGTACCAAGAAAGTATACTACCACTGTGCTATCCCTGCCCAACATGCAATTTAGACTGATTTTAGATTCATCCATACATTATTCAATGCCAGGATGTTTGGACATTTTACATACATAGGCAACCTTTAATTCTTCATTCCAGAACTTTTATAAACCTTAAAATAAGATTTGTAAATCTACGTCCTAATTCTGAGTTAATGTGTATCTGATGATTTTGAACAAAAGTATACTCTATATATATGTATCAACCTGTATAAAAGTATACTATATATATATATATATATATAGATATATATATATATATATATATATATATATATATATATATATATATATATATATATATATATATAAAAGATATATATATATATATATATATATATATATATATATATATATATATATATATATATATATATATATATATATATATATATATATATATATATATATATATAGTGAAACCTGTATACAAGTATACAAGATAAATAACAGTGCTATCCAAAACTTTTCCATCCAACAAAATTCCACCCTTAACCCAACATGCACATCTACCAAAGGTAATATTTTGCTTATCAGATTATTTTCACATTTATAAGTGTTATGATGTAACATCATAAATATCTTATGTTTTACACTGTGACCTAATTCCCTAGCAACATGAAACAGCAATGTCACTGAATAATGCAAAGTCTTTATCAAAATATATGATAACTACAATCTCAAATTTTGTCCTAATTAGATGTCAAATTCAGGAAATACATTCAATAATACAATATGCCACTCACTGCAAGCACATGGCTTGTATAGTTTCCAACTTGTTTTTTAAATGTCAATATACATAATGAAGACTTGCCAGATCCTTTTTATAACTAAAACCTTGACAAAACAAAATGATCTGCATGGAGTCATAATTCTTCATAACAGTGAGGGAACTATATTTTTATTTACATTTTAACATATGGATCAGAATATCCATTGCTGTCCATGGCAGCTAAACCAGCACATCGGACAATGCCCACAGTCAGCGCATGTTTGTTGGAGTTGTATTTGAGAGCCAGTAGCACCTTTCCTCTGTCATTGGACAACAGATCATCCTCCTCCTCCCAAATCTGATGTGGATCAGTAATACATCAAGTAAAGGTCATAAAAATGCATTATTAGTAGAGTACCTTGTTCAGGAAAGCTGTATTATCTTGAGCGTGTATATGATATCAGAGGATCACATGAGACATAAAGTGTTCAGTGTGTTCCACTGATGTCATGTACCGTATATACTTGCTTATTAGGCCAATCCAACTGCAAACAACATAGACCCTGATCTGCCATCACATAATGCGCCAGCAGATTAGGGTCTATGTCATTTGTTCTACTGATTACTCCTAACAAACTACATAGATCTAGACCTGCTGGCACATGATGCAATTTCAGATCTGGGTCTATGCAGTTTGCAGTTGGACTCAACTTATATGTGAGTATATGTGGTACTCATGAGATGATACAGCTTTCCTGATCAAAGTCCTATACTGATTATATTTTTATTATATAAAGAATAGAAATTTATTTGAAATAATGATTGGATCTACTTTTTATTGCGTAAGAAGGCTACTAAGAGGTGAAGAGGCACTGCATAAAATGTGCAGATATGCTGCCTTATTTCTTGATGCACAACATGTGTATTCTTTTAAAAGGGTTTATGTTGTATTTACTTGGTGTCAGTGTCCATGATTTGAATCCTCCTTCATTTTGGATTATTTTGTTGAAACACATGGTTGACAGTGATGCTGCAAATCAGTTTTGTGCACCAAGGCATTTCACTTATTTCACTATTCTAACTGGATGCAGACAATATGAAACTCAAAGATGGACTGCAATGTTCGTGTGACAAATGGTGGGTACATCAGACAAATGGTGGCTACATCAGACAAATGGTGGCTACATCAGACAAATGGTGGCTACATCAGACAAATGGTGGGTACATCAGTATGTTTTAAAACATTTCTGAAAAGACTTAGACTTTTGTTGTATGAATGTCAAAATTATTTGAATAATACATTTGTTTGGATTCAATAGCTAATGTCAACTTCTCATGAATTGCGTGGGGTGGGGTTGCTTTCATGTGATGTCATAAAGTATTTCCAGCTTTTTGGACTCCGGTTGTAAGGAATCAGAAAACACTAATAGATGATAGAGATGTTTGTATCAGATTGTTACAAAAGTATTATTTGGAGTTATGTACATGGATTATTTTAAAAGTTCTAAATATTTTTAAAAGTATTATTTGGAGCTATGTATAGGGATTATTTTTAAAGTTATAAATATTTTATTATAACTTTTTTGTTTCTTTGAACCTGTCAATACATTTAAAGCCGATTGATAGACAAAATAATGTTCTATAAAATGATCTGCAGCTGCATGTGCAGCATGCCGGACACCTGCAGATATATGTGTGTGACGTAACATAGGTAAATGACAGTGACCAAAAATGTTGGAGATGGAGAACAATTCTGCTCCTGAGAGTATACTGTAATATCAGGGCACTCTTAGGGTGCTCCCCAACTGATATCAAGGCCAACTTGGATAAAGTTTAAGGATGTAATTCTCTGTCATATCCTATAATTCTGAGGTGGTTTCATCATTTTAAAGATGGTTGCAAAAAAATCATGGAAGACGATCCATGTTTTGGAAGACTGTAATGTCTGTGATTGGTGAGCAGGAAGTGGCTGTTGTGAAGGAGGCCATTGATGAAGATGCTTGATACAGAGTGAAAGATATTTCTATTATCACAGGCATTAATTTGTCAGCTGTTTTTAATATACTGAAGAATCATTTGAAGCTCAGAAAGGTTTGTGTAAGATGGGTCCCAAATTTGTTGATGGCTGATCAAAAACAGACTCGGGTTGAAATCGCCAAAATAATACAGCTGGGCTTGGAGAAAACAAGCAGAAACCACAAATCACTCAATGTTAGACTGTCAAGAGGGTTTTATATGCATTATTTTTCAATGCAAAAAGGCCTGGTCATCCAAGTACATGTGCCTGACTCTGCTGGACATTTTTATGCCTCCAAAGTGTTGCCAAAAGTTTATTAACACTACCAAACCACGCATCCACACACGGGTACACCAGGTATGCATCTACTTCATGACAATGCACCAGTGCATAAATCTGCCATTGTATAGAAGTGCATGTGAAATACTTTGAGGGGATGTACTGACATACTGTTCACTAATAAAGAATTTTGTTGTACAGTGCACTGATATTCAGAACTATTTTTAAATAACCGTTGTACCATTTATAGGTATATAATAAAGAAATATATACAGTGTTTATCACAATACTACTGTGTCATCTAGGTTAACCAAGTCATTATCAAATTTATTTTTATACTAATTCATGTAATAAACACCTCATAATGTCATGTACACAAAGAAGAAATGTCCAAGGCATCTGCATACATTTCAGTGATTTCACTACCCTACACTGTGGTTATATTTAATAAAATCATTATGTTTTGTCTTGTGAAAAATAGAATCTTACATTTGTGCTCACTTCAAATGAAATGTATTACACTCTTGTAAAATAATCTGTCTTTTGCTCACAAAAGATACATATTTTTTTTTAATCATTTCATACATTTCATCTGAATTAGTACCAGTGAAAGATCCTTGTATCTAAAATGAGCACTAATGAAAGAATCCCATATCTAAAATAAGCACTAATAACAAATCCTTATATTTAAAATAAGCACTAATAACAAATCCTTATATTTAAAATGAGCACTACTGAAAGATCCTCATATCTAAAATGAGCACTTAGTCTAATGAAAGATCCTTATAACTAAAATCAGCACTACTGACAGATCCTTATATCTAAAATGACCACTAATGAAAGATGCTTATATTTAAAATAAGCACTCATTTCATATAACTATCATATAACAATTTAAATAATTTCTATGTTTTATGAGCCTTGGAAAACAAACCATTTAAATTACAAGTTTAAACCAAATTCAAATTTAATCATCACAAATATAAGATTCTATTTATCAAAGGAAAAAAAAATGCTTAACTTTTTGGGTTAAATAAACTACTGACAATATAATAAAGTGTTTCAAGATGGTTGGTTTCAGTTTGGTGTTTAATGGCACAGCAATAAGAAATAAGTTATTTCATGCAAATGATGAACAAGTATGAGAATCAGCTATTGTGTTGAGCGAGCTAGCAATGCAGCATACATAAATATACCTGACTCTCCAAGTAGACATTGAAGTTACGTAGTTGCATGGCCCTCAATTTTTTCAAGGGGACACGAGTTTCTCCAATGAAGTCATAGCCAAAAGCATCCTCATCCAAAACTGTCAATCTGCAAGGAGAAATTTGAGATACCCTAAACCACAATATTTTAGCATCATTCAATTTTAATGAATCTTTAGTTCTGCATATTAGAAACATAAAATTTTAGCAAATTACAGGTATGCAAAAATGTACATTTTGTGTGGTAATGGTTTTACTCTATACAAACAAATATGACGTGTCCTCACATGTTATACTATATAAATACAAATTAACTGAAATGTGATTGTTTTATTCTAGCATGACGGTATCATTAAACTGCAAATAACTTAAATTACTTTGGACAGTAAAGGATGTTCAAATAAAATAAAATCATTATAAAAGAAACATCATTCACAGTATTTCTTAAAAACAATATCCACTTGTCCGTCTTACAACTTGATAGCTTTACATGATGCTTAAAAGATGGGGCTATAAATATCTACTCCAGTTTCAAAAGTTTGTCTGGATATTTGTGGACATTTACAGTAACACATTATGATCTTTTCGTCACAAGATTTTACTGTGAATAAACTTTGAAAAAAAATTAGTTCACTCACTAAATTTGCCAAATATTTCTGCTTGCTAATATTTTTTAAAATTTACAGTACTTGTCATTTTTTGAAAAAATACATAAATTCTTTCAAATCCAGAAATGGTAAACAATAATAAAATCTGGAGTTACTGAAACAAGCAGATATATACCTACTGGAAACAATGTTCTCGGTGCAAAAATATTTAATATCATTTAATTTTCAATATAGGAAAATAGGATTCTTACTATTTATTATTTGGGATAATCAAGTTTATTGTAATTTTTACAAATTATTACATTCAAGTGGCCTGTAAATATATGGCCAACTTATTTACCCAAAAATATTACTTGATAAATGTAAGTAAGATTGAGTGTCAGTCTATGGACCATGTTTTATGGGATGCCATGTTTATAAACTGCAACTACATTTTTAAAGAAACATTCCACAATAAGAAATGTGTTTTTAGAATATGAATACCCTACCATGCCCTCTTTGTATGACCCTGCGGCCAACAATACTGGAGAAACTGACATGAATGCAAAATTGAACCAGACCAATAGATGGGCATACAAGGGTAACACCATATACCATTTCCATATTAAAAAAACCCCAAAAAAACATTCATCTGAAGCAAAACTTTTTTGTGTTAGTTAGCAATTTCATGATAGACCTGATATTTCTGGTGACATTCACCTGATGGTTTTTTTTGTAATGTCTTCCTCTGATATCCCATGGTATGTCAAGGTCTCATTCCACTCAGGATTTAGGGTTTTGTGAATGGTTTTGGTCCTCAACTTGTTGGACTGGAAAATTAGATAGAGTAAAGGGAACTGTTACCTATCTAGCTACAATGACAGATTTCATCACCTAACATTCTTCACATTTTTTGTGCATGAAACTCAAGCTTAAAGTCAGAGTAAAAAATTTTAACATTTTGTAACTTTCATTTTTACTAGAAAAAACGACAGTCACAAAGTGCCCATATCAAAGCAAAATGTACAATTGATTAAGATTGCCCATAACTCTCCCAAAAATTATGTAGAAGAGATGAAACTCCTTTAAGGCACAGCTGCATCTACAAGACAGTGTTTACACCAAACTGCCTTTCAATGGTTCCTACGCTATGCTGTTTGCCAAAATATGTTATTGTGAAGATCCAAATTGATTGGAAAAAGGATGTAACCGCTAGATTAAATCTTTACAAAGCATATGTTTATGTATAAGATGGTTTATCGACCAAATGGCACTGAATTATCTAAAAGGGGTGCTGAGCTTTGTTGGTTACAAGAAGTGTGAACAGACTGACAGACAGATGGAAAAGGTTACAGTAGAGCTCTTGCATCTAAATCTGGGCCTTATAAAACTGGTATCACAGAATTTTCAAAATCTTCTTAGCTTTAGATTCTCTACTAGCTCGAAGTCCAAGATGTATATTTACACCAAATATATTTCATTTTGGGGTTTTAGACCTAAGCCTGCATTTTTTGCCCATAAAGCAATATAAAAGATAATAATTATGGGATTGGAATTCATCTTCAAATTGATATTCAGGGTCCATAATAGATTAATCGAAGTGCATGACAGATAAATCAGGTTCCATGATAGATTCAAATTCTAGGTTTAAGTGACTTTTCTTCCCAGTCAGAATAGGGCAAAGTGGTTGGAAAATAGGGGGTCTAAGGTCAACATTTAGAATGCTCAAAACAGTCAATTAAAACAGACATTTTACTATACATTTGACATGAATAATATAAAAACAAAAGAAATATTTGTTAAACTTTATGCAAATATTAAAACTTTTTTAGCTTGATTTAGCAAAATTGTTGTTTAACTTTGCTTTTGCAAAAAAAGGTACCCTTGAAAATAGGTTACTGGTATTGTTGAAAACAGGTGACAGATATTGAGGTACAAGTCCTCTCATCTTATTTTTACAGGATGAAAAATAAAATAAACTTGTTTCCCATCACTAGCAATTAGACTAAAAGAGAGTAATAATTTTCTCATGATCAGGCAAAAAAGCATGGAATTTCACTCACATCTTTAAGCTGAATGTATGAGTTTTTAGCAAGAATCTCAAAGACTGAAACAAAATTGCTGACATCAAACAAAAATTAAATAAAATGACACAAAAGTTGAAATAAAGTATGAAAACACAATGTTTAAATAGATTTACTTTGCTCTTTGAAGAGAAAAAAGACATAAGTTGATATTATATTCAGAATGTGAGATTTTTCATGGCCTAAATGGGTGTGGTGATGTCGACTCAGCTTCACTTTTTCTGGTATTTGGGCAAACTTACATGCAATTGAACAACTATTTTGCCTGAATCACCCCCTAGCATCGACAATAAACATATATAAAAAAATGGTAGCTCCAGGCAATTCTCTGTTTAACCTAAGACTGATCATGTCTGGATAATGAATATTTAGCTGAACTGATCTGCTTTTGCATCAGTTTGTCACACTGAAGAATAAACTTTTATATGCACTATTATCAAATGATCTTCCATAAAGAATTGCTAAATAACCTTATCACTTGCTATTTTAATTTAAAGAATATTAGAAACGTTTATCAACCCTGAAATGGATCAGTCACTTGCAAACTTCAAGTTGAACAGCATATACAGAGTCATAAACCTACACTCAACTTTAATGAAATCATGGATTTCTTTAAAATAAAATAGGTTTATCAAATAGATTTATTTAAAATTGATTAATTAGCAACAAATGCATCAACTGTATATATTTTTTATTACTGTATCAAAATAAACACTGGAGTGTTGGAAAATTACCTTGCTGGCTCCAGGAAGAAGATGAAGTTTCACATAGGGATCTGATAGACCATTAGAATCCATTGCTTTCAATCCCTGGTAAATATACATGCACTTTAACTACAATAAATACGAAAGTCTAACAAGAATTTCACAGAATGTTATTAACTGTCTCACCTGAGCTTCAGTGGCATAATACAAAAAAACTTTCAAAGAGCAAGACATGTAGGTCCCTGTGATCTACTTGTGCCTTTGAAGAGTAGTACCCTTCAAGAAGAATACACCCATCAAGTTACACGACTGTATATATAAATGTGAGAGAAACTGAGCAAAATGCATAAATTGTACCTAATCACTGTAACACAACAAGAGTCATTTGGAGATTACATAATCCCCCCCTCCCCATCTACCGCTTATGAAAGTCCCCTATGGTCCAGAACTCCCAATTTTTATACTACAATGCAAGTAACTGATGGAGCAGTACTCTCAATTTATATACTACAATGCAAGTAACTGATGGAGCAGTACTCTCAATTTATATACTACAATGGAAGTAACTGATGGAGCAGTACTCTCAATTTATATACTACAATGCAAGTAACTGATGGAGCAGTACTCTCAATTTTTATACTACAATGCAAGTAACTGATGGAGCAGTACTCTCAATTTTTATACTACAATGCAAGTAACTGATGGAGTAGTACTCTCAATTTTTATACTACCTATGCTACACTTTGTTCTTAAGGGAAAAGGAAAATTCTGAATGCATCAAATTCTAATTATCAAAAGACGCATCTACACAACTTGCTTGATGTGTACCTAGTTTGAATGATATACCTTGAATAGTTTGAGAGTTATGCTCTGGAAAAAAATGTATATGAACAGACAGACAAACATAGCAATAGCTATATCCCCTGTATTACACTTGGGGGATAAAACTAGGTCACTGTGATCTACATTTGCCCATGATGAGCAGTATCCTCTAATATGAATACACTCATCATGCTTCATGACTGTACATACAACAGTGTCAGAGAAACTGACTCAAATGCAAAACCTTAACATAATCATTGGAGCATTAAAACTAGGTCAATGTAACATACTTTTTTAACTGTGGTGAGTAGTACCATTCAAGATGGATGCATGCATCAAGTTTCATGACTCTAGATATAACAGTATCCAAGAAAATGAACTACCGGTAAATGCAAAAACTTAGCTTCGATGCCTATGCCAATGATAATGGGGTGATTCGTATGTCTCCCCTTTGCTTCACAGATGAGACAAGAAAGATGCTTTGAAATAAACATGATTTTAAAACCTTTTGAGTACTTAATATATAAATTTATCAATCCATTCAAAGTCCCAGACAAAATTATAGTGAATATTAAATTGAAAACAAAATCATAACATTCATCTTATACTTCCAAAATATGCTGTTTATGAAAAATTATTAAAGAATGGAACTTTTGGAATAGATCCTCTGAATGAAAAAACAGTGGAATCTCATACATTTATCTTCTTTACCACAAATTTCCACTAATGACAAGACATTCATTCAGTTCTGCAAGATTTTCCCCAAATATTCCTTGTTTACTTAGAGGGAATAAAAATGACATCCCATTTGGATTACCTCATGCATTTCACATTGAATGGCAAGAACAAATGCATCCCAACTGTCATTGTGCAATAGGTTATTTATCTCTTTCTCTGATAAATATGTATTTGGCATAGAATTTAAAAATCATAATGTGATTCACTTACCAAGAACATAAATTTTCATGTAATTTACAAAACTTGATCTGGCAGTAAGTGAGTGCTTACAGAATATTCTCACTCCCAAAGTGTAAATACAATTTTTTTTAAATGGGGAGATAACTCTAAAAGTACTAATATGACAAAGCTGAATCTTATATGAGACACAAACTTTTATCATGATCCAAATGTGAACAAACTTTCATGAAGTTATCTCAAACTATTTTGGCGATATTATCTGAACAAGAGTTTGACAGATGGACGGACCTAATTTACAGTAAAAATGGGGATGACTCTTAGAATGCTGATCAGACAGACTCCACTTTATACAGGACGTAATGTCAAGTCTTGATCAGACAGACTCCATTTTTACAGATCATAATGTTAAGTCATGATCAGACAGATTCCATTTTTTACAGGACACAATGTCAAGTCATGATCAGAAAGACTCCATTTTTTACAGGACATGATGTCAAGTCATGATACAAAAGCATACTAAGTTTCATGAAGATACCGTGAAGGGTTCAGGAGATATTAAGTAAACAAAAGTGTGACAGATGGATGGACTAGTTGACTCAGAATACTTTCCAAACTTCCTTTGTGTAGAATGTAAAAATGATAATATGGTAAATACAATTCTGGACAAGTGACAGAAAATGTTACATATTCAGCTATATGTTACAAGCTGTTGGAGAGAGAAAGAGAGAAAGTAAGTTTCATTATTTCTGTATTCAATCTGTAAAATACATGTTCTTAGCATAAAATTAATGTGATTATAATAAAGAGATTTAAAAAATATTCCAAATGTAAATTTACAGAGTTTACTTAGCATTTATGACATGTAGTGAATATGTGTTACATTGAACCAGTAATTTCATACATTTTTAATTTATAAAATGTATCACTTTAACTGCATTTTTGATGTCAGATTTAACAACATGCAGATCAGCTCCAGATACCTGTAAGTTTATTACAAAAGGAATGTGTGATGTATTTTGCATTTCTTTATATTTTTCAAATGGCAAATACAATTTCAATGTAGGCATAACAAGGTTCTTTCATACATGCATTTAATAATAGTTCATTGTGTGTCCCTTTACTATAATACTTAAATGAAGTTTAGTCTGTGGCCCCTTTAACCTTTGAATTTGTGCCTTGTTTGGTTTTTTGACATTCTGGAGTGCCAGCTAAAATTATATGAATCAAGCTTTCAATTTTTCCCTAAACTCATCACAATGCTTGGAGGATGCCATACTGGAAAAAGTACTCAAGCCTTTGTTCTTCCACTGAGTATGGCATGAGGTAATGTTTGCTAAGGGTAACTAGCCAATGTGTGATTTAACTGCCACTGAGTATGGCACGAGGTAATGTTTGCTAAGGGTAACTAGCCAATGTGTGATCTGCCACTTAGTATGGCATGAGGTAATGTTTGCTAAGGGTAACTAGCCAATGTGTGATCTGCCACTCAGTATGGCACAAGGTAATGTTTCCTAAGGGTTACTAGCCAATGTGTGATGTTACTGCCACTGAGCATGGCACGAAGTAATATTTGCTAAGGGTAACAGATCAATGTGTGATCTGCCACTCAGTATGGCACGAAGTAATGTTTGCTAAGGGTAACTAGCCCATGTGTGAGGTAACTGCCAATGAGTATGGCATGAGGTAATGTTTGCTAAGGGTAACAAGCCAATGTGTGATCTGCAACTCAGTATGGCATAAGGTAATGTTTGCTAAGGGTAACTAGCCAATGTGTGATCTGCCACTCAGTATGGCATAAGGTAATGTTTGCTAAGGGTAACTAGGCAATGTGTGATCTGCCACTAAGTACAGCATAAGGTAATGTTTGCTAAGGGTAACTAGCCAATGTGTGATCTGCAACTCAGTATGGCATAAGGTAATGTTTGCTAAAGGGTAACTAGCCAATGTGTGATCTGCAACTCAGTATGGCATAAGGTAATGTTTGCTAAAGGGTAACTAGCCAATGTGTGATCTGCAACTCAGTATGGCATGAGGTAATGTTTGCTAAAGGGTAACTAGCCAATGTGTGATGTAACTGCCACTCAGTATGGTATGAGGTTGCTAAGGGTAACTAGTCAATGTGTGATATAACTGCATAACCTCTATTCACAGCTTTAAGTGATGGCAGATCTGGGTCGATGTAGTTTGTTAGGACTAATCAGTAGAACAAGCAACATAAATTTTCACCTGTCAGTGCATTATACGATGGCAGATCAGGGTCTATGTTGTTTGCAGTTGGACCCAACTTATACCCAAGTATATACAGTACCTACTGGGAATTCACTTTTATTAATGTGGTACTAATTTTTGTGAAGTTTATGGTTGCTAAAAATCACAAATTTAAGTATCCAATGTAAAGTGTCTTTGTCATAAAAACCAATCCCATCAGAACATATCACAATAACAGTCCTGTGAAAGAAACCAAACAATTCAATGAAAAGTGTACAAGACCTTAGAAAATCTTTAGCAATGTGTAATCCACCATAAATCGACTGTGTATGTCTTTAGCAATGTGTAATCTACCATAAATCGACTGTGTAGGTCTTTAGCAATGTACAATCTACCATAAATCGACTGTCTAGGTCTTTAGCAATGTACAATCTACCATAAATCGACTGTGTAGATCTTTACCAATGTACAATCTACCATAAATCGACTGTGTAGGTCTTTAGCAATGTATAATCTACCATAAATTGACTGTATAGATCTTGAGCAATGTGCAATCCACCATAAATCGACTGTGTATGTCTTTAGCAATGTATAATCTACCATAAATAAGCTGTGTAGGTCTTTAGCAATGTACAATCTACCATAAATCGACTGTGTAGGTCTTTAGCAATGTACAATCTACCATAAATCGACTGTCTAGGTCTTTAGCAATGTACAATCTACCATAAATCGACTGTGTAGATCTTTAGCAATGTACAATCTACCATAAATCGACTGTCTAGGTCTTTAGCAATGTATAATCTACCATAAATCGACTGTGTAGATCTTTAGCAATGTACAATCTACCATAAATCGACTGTGTAGGTCTTTAGCAATGTACAATCTACCATAAATCGACTATGTAGGTCTTTAGCACAGTACAATCCACCATAAATCGACTGTGTAGATCTTTAGCAATGTATAATCTACCATAAATCGACTGTGTAGGTCTTTAGCACAGTACAAATCTACCATAAATCGACTGTGTAGATTTTTATCAATGTACAATCTACCATAAATCGACTGCGTAGATTTTTATCAATGTACAATCTACCATAAATCGACTGTGTAGGTCTTTAGCAATGTACAATCTACCATAAATCGACTGTGTAGGTTTTTTGCTGCAGAAAATCTATATGATCTTAATAACTGTGTCATACTAAAAATTATTCATTCACCAACATACTTTTCTTTGTGTATTTGATCAGAGGTGTATATATAATCTTTGTGTATTTAATCATAGGTGTATATATAATCTTTGTATATTTGATCAGAGGTGTATATAATCTTTGTGTATTTGATCATAGGTGTATAAATAATCTTTGTGCATTTGATCAGAGGTGTTTATAATCTTTGTGTATTTAATCAGAGGTGTATATATAATCTTTGTGTATTTGGTCAGAGGTGTATATAATCTTTGTGTATTTGGTCAGAGGTGTATATAATCTTTGTGTATTTAATCAGAGGTGTATATAATCTTTGTGTATTTGGTCAGAGGTGTATATAATTTTTGTGTATTTGGTCAGAGGTGTATATAATTTTTGTGTATTTGGTCAGAGGTGTATATAATCTTTGTGTATTTAATCAGAGGTGTATATAATCTTTGTGTATTTGGTCAGAGGTGTATATAATCTTTGTGTATTTGATCAGGGGTGTATATAATCTAAAAAGATGTGCAAGTTTGATGAATTTTTAAATACTCATTTAGTTATTATATTTTGGACAATTAGTGATGGAAAATTTTCTCATGCTTTTCTATGTAAAGTACCTTACTTGGTGATATAGATTCAGACAAGAGTCCTTTGAAAGGACTGATGCTCTACTGTTCAAAAAGACTTTCCTGGAATTCAATATACGACCATTTCTTCATTTCCACTGCAGAGTGTTGAAACCATCTCAGATATTCTTGAGCAATAATATTTTCAAATTAGCTGCTGTGGCAGCCACACTGGATGCAACATTGGCACCATTTTCATTCAGGACAAACCTGACATCATTAGAAGACTTTTGGTTAAAATTCCATGCCAATATCACCATCCATTGTGGAGGAGTAGCAATAACAAGATTTTCAAGATAGCCATCATGGTGGCCATATTGGATGTCAGATCAGTACAATTTTCATATAAGACCAACCAGACACCATAAGAAGTTTTCTGGTGAAAATTCAATGTCGAACTTTCCATCTAGGAGAATTAGTGATAATGAGATTTTCCAGATGGCTGCCATGGTGACCATATTGGACATCAGATTGGCACCATTTTCATTAAGGACCAATTTGACATTATGAGATGTCTTTTAGTGAAAACTCCATGTTGATAGATCCCTCCATTTAGGAGAAGAAGCGAAAACAAGATTTTCAAGATGGCTGCTGTCAAGGCTCTATTGGATGTTCCAGCAGCAGCATTTTCATTTAGGAACAACTAGACCTTGGTACAAATGTTTGTATAAAGTTTCATGGCAATCCTCCAAGTATTCAAGGAAGAGTAGCAATAACAAACTTGTTTTAACAGATGGATGACATACATGTGGCCATCTCATAAACTCTTCTGGTCTATGAACAGTAGAGCTAAAAAGAGTAGCGTAATAAAATGAACACCAACCTTTAAATTTCTACATGATTTTAAATTGCTTGCACCCTCAGCTACATAAAAATAAAAAAAATTCAGAAAGTTAAATACTTCAACATTTCACAACCGATCATCCTTAAGTTCCTTAAGTGCTAATACAAATTGCCCACAAAAATAAATGAATTCACAATAATTTGGACTTTACCCTTATTTGTAGAATGAAAAAAATAATGTGAGTGGATGTATTCTCTTACCCTGGCCCTAATAATGGTACACTGCAGTGTGCTGTTGGAAGAGTTGTACAGCAGGGAGAACTCAACAGTCCCCAGAGTACCTGCAAAATACCAGGAATGACTGTAATACAATTACTACATATAGTGAAATCTTCTATCAAGAACACCATTGGGACCATGAAATGTCCTTTATGGACAGGTTTCCTTTATCTAGAAGGAATCCATAAATGTTTTCATTTATTGACAGGTTTCCTATATATAGCAGTAAAAATCATAATAAACAAAAGAGAATGGATCCATAAATGTTGTCCTTTATGGACCGGTCTCCTTTTTACAGAGGTTGAAGTGATCATAAATATAGGAGAATGGATCCATAAATGTTGTCCTTTATGGACAGGTCTTCTTTATATAGCAGTCAAAATCATCATACACATAAGGGAATGGATCCATAAATGTTGTCTTTGTTCACTGTATATCCACACATAATGCACACCCAACTGCAAACCACAGAGACCCAGATCTGCCATTGTATAATATACTGGTAGAGCAAGGTCTATAGTGTTTGCTTAAAATAATTACAATGGTCTACTTCTGTAAAATCAATGCTTACTTGCAGCTCAAAATGATGTGATCATTTCATTATGAGGTCATGGTTATAAGATCCCTTTTTATCTAGGTGTATCAAAGCACTTTGAACCCTTGGAGAGACTGGATGTAAAATTAAGTGGTTTGAAACATGTCTTGTATTAAATAATGAACAAGAAAAATTCTTATACAATTTTATTAATTGCAATAACAGTCCTGTTAAAGAAAAAGATAAAGTCAATGAAAAGTATAAAATACCTTTGGAAATCTTTTGTGATGTAAACTGGCTACAGAAAACCGATATGATCTCAATAATTATGTCATACAGACAACCGATATGATCTCAATAATTATGTCATACAGAAAACCGATATGATCTCAATAATTATGTCATATAGAAAACCGATATGATCTCAATAATTATGTCATACAGAAAACCGATATGATCTCAATAATTATGTCATACAGACAACCGATATGATCTCAATAATTATGTCATATAGAAAACCGATATGATCTCAATAATTATGTCATACAGAAAACCGATATGATCTCAATAATTATGTCATACAGAAAACAAATATGATCTCAATAATTATGTCATACAGAAACCGATATGATCTTAATAATTATGTCATACAGAAAACCGATATGATCTCAATAATTATGTCATACAGAAAACCGATATGATCTCAATAATTATGTCATACAGAAAACTGATATGATCTCAATAATTATGTCATACAGAAAATATGCATTCAGCAACAAAATCTTTTCTTTGTGTATTTTATAAGAGGTGTCTGTGATCATCAACTTGTGCAGATTTGATGAATTTGTAATACTTATTCAGCTATTATTTTATTGGCAATTAGTGTTGGGGAATTATTCCCATACTTTTATATGTAATGACCCTAACATGGGGATAGATATTCAATAAAGAGTAGTGCATGAAAATACACACCAACCTATAGTTTTAAGTGCTTGAACCCTTACCAATGTAAAATTATATATTTTTTAGAAAGTTAAATACTCCAAACAATCATGCTTAAGTAGAACAAACAACTTCAACCATGATCTGCAAGTGGTGCAATGAGAGAGTAGATCTGGGTCTTCACTGCTTACAGAGGGGTGTGCTTTATAAACAAGGAAGTATAGTACTCCTTCATTATAACACTGTCCATGGGAGTCACACAGTATACTGCCTTATAATGAGACTGCGTTATAATGAAGTACATGATATAGTACTCCTTCATTATAATGCTGTCAATGGAAGTCATGGAGTATACTGCCTTATAATGAAGTACATGATATAGTACTCCTTCATTATAATCCTGTCAATGAAAGTCATGGAGTATACTGCCTTATAATAAAGTACATGATATAGTACTCCTTCATTATAATGCTGTCAATGGAAGTCATGGAGTATACTGCCTTATAATAAAGTACATGATATAGTACTCCTTCATTATAATGCTGTCAATGGAAGTCATGGAGTATACTGCCTTATAGTGAGACTGCCTTATAATGAAGTACATGATATAGTACTTCTTCATTATAATCCTGTCAATGGAAGTCATGGAGAATACTGCCTTATAATGAAGTACATGATATAGTACTCCTTCATTATAATGTTGTCAATGGAAGTCATGGAGTATACTGCCTTATAATAAAGTACATGATATAGTACTCCTTCATTATAGTCCTGTCAATGGAAGTCATGGAGAATACTGCCTTATAATGAAGTAAATGATATAGTACTCCTTCATTATAATCCTGTCAATGGAAGTCATGTAGTATACTGCCTTATAATGAGACTACCTTACATTATAAATTTACTACTACATAATACAATGGGATCCATAACAATACCTGCCTCATAATAGGAAATGTTGTATAATGAAGGGTTCTATAACAAGGGAGTGTTATATGATACTGCCTATTGTTACAGTTCATACCCAATTTTGCAGACCATGCCAAAATGATGCTTGCCAAGCAGTAGGCTATGACAAATACTGTATATTGCTCAAGTTTTGCATGCATGTACACATTTTCTGTCAAATTTTACAAGGAAACAAAATTCCGGCCCAAGTAGGCCTGATATCACTCACCTGGGTAGTTGATGTATGTCAGCTTGTGAATCCAAATTCACATACATATTGAAACTGTAGAGAGGAAAGAAAAGCTTGGAGTACATAGGTGATACATGGTCTACTGATGGTGGTGTCATTTATCTTCTTTTCATTTATACAATCAGCATTGTTCCCTGGATCTCTCCTAGCCCCTGGGAACTTGGAATTAATTTTTAAATTTAGACACTATTTAAAATACAACTCCATCATCGGAAACCCAAATGTGATTGATTCCATTAGCACTCCATTCATCAATGGAATGGTAATGGAATTGATCACACGTGTGCTTCCAACTTGTGTTGCTGATGATGAGCTCCTACCCTTAAAGTATATACAAAATTACAAAAGGAGTTAATCTGAGCAAAATCAGCCTGGATTCCTGGGTCTGTCCTTACCCCCTGGGGTCCTGCCACTGAAGTCATAACTTGGAAACCCTTGAGATCTGCAGGGAACTGCAGTAAATCAGTGGTTAAAGTGTTGGACACTTGACCAGAAGGTTGCAGGTTTGAGTCCCATTATCTGATCAGTCTGGATTGACTAACAAATTTCTCAAGTCATGGATTTCTTTGCTCTTATTAATTCAGTTTGGAAGTGTTTCAGGAGGAAAGCATCTATATTTGTTTTAAATGCTGGGCCATAATGAAAACTAGCTGTTAGTTAATTATGTCACCCTGGATAAATAAAGCATATTATTATTATTAGTAGTAGTAGTAGTAGTAGTAGTATTTTATTGCTTTTTTATATTTGTCTTCAGTTTATACTATAAATCAGTCATTATAATCCCTAATATGCATTATTTTGTTATTTTTACAACTTGTTCTATTTAAACATATGCATCTTGTATTCTAAAAATAATTTTGTATCTGTTTGAAACCTTTTTCTGCAAGGGGAAGAACTCTGCATAACCCAACAGCTGTTAAGTGGTGTTTTAGAAGTTGTTAAAGGTTTTTCTAAGTAACAGTATCCATACTTGTTGGAAGATTGGCATCATGCTTTTTGTAAAATTTAGTCAAATTCTGTTGAGTTGTTTTTTTTCAAAAGAAGTAGTTTAAAGGTTTGTCCATTTTTAGTAACAGTAGCAATATCATAAACTCACTTGGCCTTATGGCCAGATGAGCTAAAAATAATATTCATCAAATGTGTATAAAAAAGAATACTGACACTAAGTTATCTGCAAAATGATCATGTCATTAACATGTGATGCTGATTTTAATATATTCAAAATAATTCCAAGACCTCAAATGTTATAATTTCAGTATTTCTTGATAAGGTCCATAAAAACTGGCACTGACCCATATCAAACAAGAAATAAATTTAATGGAACATAAATACCCAACTACACTACCTGAGAAATTGACAAGTTAGATGAACGGACAATAGTAACACTATATGCCCCAGCCACATTAGTGGTGTGATAAAAAAACAACAACATTATTTTCGTTAGCCCTAGAGCTTCCCATGTGTAAGTAGCATGTTATTCCAGATGCATTTGTCACTACTGCTAACCATATTTAACCCTTTGCCAGCGGGATACGACTCCAGTCGTACTTTACCTTTGCCAGCGGGATACGACTCCGGTCGTATGTTCACTAGATTCCGTTACCAACATTTGCAGACACGTGTTTAACTGTATAAAACGTCATCAGTTTACATGTACTCTTTTGAAAAGAAGGAAATAAAGGTAGAAGGTACACATAGCATTACCAGATTGTGTTTAAAAGACCCATAAACTGGTAAAAATTTGATTTCAAAATCGAGTTTTAACGTGCAGAGAAAAAATATGGCGGTCATATTCTGAAGAGGGAATTGAAGAGAGTTATGTGTTTGCTGAATTAGTTGGAAATAAAGACCATTTCACGTGGAAAATTGACATTCTAGCCAGTGGGGATCGCTATCTTTACTTCTTCAAAATGAACGGCGCTGATGATAACTGGTTATTTGAAAATTTGATTTCAAACATGACTTTTAATGTGTGGAGATCAACATGGCGGACAGCGCTGAAACAGCAATTTACGGCAGTAATGTGGATGCCGATTTTGATGAAAATATAGACAATTTTGTGGGGAAACTTTATGTTTTAAGCAGTGCAGATCGTGAGCTTCATTTCGACGAAATGAACGGAGATGATGAGAACTGGTTAGTAGAAAATTTGATTTCAAAACTGAATTTTAACGTGTGTAATTCAAAATGGCGGACAGTACTGAAGCGGTCGTGATGCTGATACCGATTTTGATGAAAATTTAGACAATTTTGTGGGGGGAAATTTATATTTTAGGCAGTGGGGATCGTTATCTTGGTTGCATCAAATGAACTGAGCTGATGATAAATAGTTAATTGGTATTTTTGACTCGGATATTGACGATGATGAAGACGTGGATGCTTTTCAAGCTAACTGGACATTTTGAGAACTCCACTTCTCATAAAGTTCGCACATATACCGATGTTGAGTGTGTGCATAATATTATGAAAATTTCCTGCATCCCTGGAAATGGACCAAAATACACCCAATATAACTCTTATATTATTACATTAAAATTTATTGTGGAATAAAAACACTGAACCAAAATGAAAAGCTTTGTCAACTTACCAGTAAGGATTATTGTTTTTTGTTCTCCAATTCTCATGCGAGTAATTTTAATAAAATTGTAATAACTTTAGATATTCTTGATGGATTTTTACTATTTTGTCACCTTCTTAAATGGTATAAAATTCCCCCCATTTCATACAATTACATAGAGGAGGTAAAATGAATATTGCAGATAGGAAAATTGCATTGAAAGTAAGTTATTACAAAAAAATGTAAAGCATTTATTTTTGCTTACATAACTTTACTTTCAACTGAAGTTTTACGTCTGAAAATTTTCAGTCAAAAAATATATGACCTTAAAGAAAATTTTATGCTTTTTAAAATGGTATACAACATTGAAAAATAATTTCAAAAAATTGTCCTGCAAAGCCAGATTTACCAACGTCTCTGCATTCTCTCCTGCTGCTACACCACTGACTGAAAAATTTCCAGTTCTATACAACTGCCTGTCTGAATGGGCTTCAGTATGAAAAGGGTTAAAGTCTAAAAATACATTTGATTATGTGACCCAGATTATAAATTGCACCTTGTCAAACTGGTCATAGTTATTTCAGCACTGACTGATACTAGTTAACTGTGCAAAGCACAGCATATACGTACACATTGCATTTGAGAGCCAGTCTATTTACTCATGGTAAATCTTGATCAATTCCTTGCATTTTTTCTAATGCTCTAAGAGATGTATAATTTTCATTTGACTTTACTCTTTCAACTTTTTGGCTTTGTTTGAGTGTTTTGAAGTTCTGAACTGTGAACAAAGTTCATGTGTTTTGGCCTTTGGATCCAGATCAATGTCAGTAAATGGTGTCTACAAACAAAAAAACAGTATGATGCAGCCTGGACAAGGTGGGCTGCCTTTTGGCTTCTATTCGGAATTGTACTCTTTTGCCTGGCTAAAGATGAAGTAGTGTCATTTTTCATCTTCCTTGTGAGCCTGAACAGACAAACAATGTGGTAAATAAACAAAAATCTGTAATAATTCAGATCATGAGAATTTAATTTTAGAGATACTATGGTTAAATTACTCTAACATTATCACTAAATTTATGAGAGAACTGTTTCAACACTCTCCAAAATATAATTTACTTGGGATTTTGCCCATGGGTTACCATGTATTTTTTTGGCAGGTAAAACTAATTCTAATTATGTAATACTTACCCGTTCAATTTGCATTATATTACTTTTCTGGGACTCAAGTCCCCAGTCCATGAAAATTATTATTTCCTCCTTCAATTAATATTGTGAATTGTGACCTACATTCAAAGGTTCCAAGTGAAAACAAGAATTTGCTTGACAAGGGTCATAACTCTGTCCAAAATGGAGTAGATGAGACAAAACCCATAAATGGCATATGTAAATCTTTGAGACAATATTCATAATGAATTGCATCAAAATATGTTGAATGGTTCTTGAGCTATGCTAGTTCCAAGCAACATCCCATGTGAATACATGAAGTTAATTGTCAACGGTCATAACTCTATCCAAAATGGAGTTGATGAGACAAAACCCATAAAAAGGCACATCTAGGTCTATGATATAATACTTAAAATTGAATCAGAATCTGTTAAATGGTTTTTGAACTTATGCCAGTTATAAGCAACATCCCATGTGAAGATATGAAATTGATTTTCAAGGGCAATAACTCTATCCAAGGTGAAATTGACAAGACAAAACCATTAAAGGCACATCTAGGTCTGTGTGACAATGTATAAAAAAAGTTGCATCAGAATATGTTGCATGGTTCCTGAGCTTTATTGGTTAAGAGGATCTGCTGTAGTGGAGAATAAGAACTGATGGATATGGGGCATTAACTCCATCAAAACTGGACCTGAAAAGATGAAATCCTTAATAGACACATCAATGTATAATAGGTAATTAACCTACTAAATGGCATCCAATTATGTGTAAGAGTTGCATAGATTTGGTGATTACAAGCAGTGTGAATGAATGGACTGACAAACAATATGTATGTATGAATGTACAGGGCTTAATGGCACATCAGCACAATTCTGGCTACAAAGTGCCTAGGAAGTTTAGGCATTCTGAAAGAGGCATACAAAACAAAGGTAAAGCAATAAAAGGCTAAAATCCTTAAAATATAAAGACCAGTTTCTATTAAATATAAATCACGCTCTTTTAAAAACCTCCAAGACTTTCTCAGTTGGAACATCATTATGGGACGCATCTAAGGGGAAACAGGTTGCCTCTATTAGTCACCTTTATGACATGAAGGTGAGTGTATCAGGCCTATTCTACATTCCAAAGCCCACTGATGCATGCACAAAAATAATGACTATGTCCTGATACAAAATAATTGTAAATGAATCAAAAAATTCAAGCTAGCTCATAAACATTTTCCTCTGAAAGATGAAGTTGTATTGTTATTTTTTTACCATTCATCAGCATGAAAGAACTTTTGCATACATATCTGATCTGCTTGAAAATATACCTATAAATAATAGCAAATAATTAAAACACTGTTTCTGATATCCTAGTCTTAAAAATGTACCTATACATAAAAGAAAATAATTAAAACACTGTTTCTGATATCCTATACATAATAGCAAATAATTAAAATGCTTACACTGTTTCTGATATCCTAGTCCAGAAAATAAGAACTAAAATAAAATGGGCAACAGATCTATCATTTTTCTTCCAATATTTCTATTGACTACTGCATCGAAAATATGCAACAAGAAATTTACTCTTTGAAAACATTTTACCACTACTGGATCAGAATTAATAGACATTTTTAATATCAACTATTACCGTATATGCTTGCGTATAATTCATGTCCAAATGCAAACAACATAGACCCTGATCTGCCATCGCATAATGTGCTGGCAGATCAGGGTCTGTGTTGTTTGTTCTACTGATTAGTCCTTACAAACTGCATAGACCCAGATCTGCCGGCACATTATGCACCAGCAGATCTGGGTCTATGCAGTTTGCAGTTGGTATTTGCTTATACACAAGCATATATGGTACATTAAAAAAACCATCCCCTTATATAATTTCCTATACATTTATTCTATTAAAAATATATCAGTCCAATCCACACCCTCCAATAGCAACAATTCTGTATTCGCTCAAACTTACCACCATCACTGTCTGGAGAAGAGGGTGGCCCATCATCATCTTGAACATTTGAACTTTGTCCATATTTTACAAAGGCATCATCAATATCTCCCTCTGTCTCTTTTCGGGTGGATGCTACTGTTTCAGTGTGGGGTTGAATGGAACCTTTCTTGCTGTAGGCTGAATAGGAGAATACAGACTAGTACCAGAAATTCATTGTACCAGTAACTAATGCAACCACCATTATAATATAATAAAAGTACCATGAAAGGCACATTATAACATGCATGCCCCATGTTCAGTAGTCATCTATGTAGATAACTGAAATTTTTTCACAGAAACTATTTTTCTTCTTTCAAATCAGAGTTGGAATTGATAGGCTTCTTCCTTACCCTATGTGCAAGCCATCTACAAAGTTTGGTATATGTATATAATGTAGAACTAAAATTATTGTACAGAAAAAAAAATTCTTCTTTCAGTCAGAGTGAAGTTGACCTTTGACCTTTTGAGCCCAAAATCAATAGACTTGTTCCTTACCCCAAGTGTAAGCCACCCACAAAGCATGGTAAATGATGGAGACCTCAAGTTATTGTACTGAAACCATTTTCCATCTTTCTACAACAGAGACCTTGACCTTCAAGCTTTTAAGCCCCAAATCAATAGGGTTCTTCCCTACCTCAAGTCCAAGTGATCTACAGAGTTTGGTAACTGTAGATGGTGGACAGCTAAGTTATTGTGCAGAAACAAACTTGGTAAGATGGACAGATGGATGGACATCATAACATAATACACTCCGCCTTATGGCAGGTGTATGCAAAAGTATCAATGATGAGATTTGTAATTTAAAGTTTCACAATTCTAAAATCTACAGTGTCTGAGAAACTGGCCATGTTATATACTGAACCACATTATAGCAAGAATGGTTAAAAATTTGATGAATACTTTATGCACTGAACCACTGTAATTCAAGAATGATACAAAATAATTTGATGAATGTGTGTATGATTGTGTGTGTGAGTGGAGGGGGGGAATAAACAAAATGTCAAATGTACAGTAATTTTACAACTTGCCAATTTATCTAACAATCAGGATTAAGATAGCCCCATGCTTAATGAAAATTAATTATTGTTGTTTAAGAACATTAATTATGATCTGTAAGCTATACTTTTCTGTAAGTTAACTAAGTTATTTTTATCTATTTGACAGCTTAGAAAAAAAGGACATCTAAGACAAAAGTTCAAGAGTCATGACGTGACCTTATTGTATCCCAATTCATGATAAAAAAAGCATATTACAGAGTTTCCCTGTATGCAGTAAAACCTTGAAAGCTGAAAGCACTGCTGGATCAACCTTTTGTTTGAGTCTTTGACAGTTTCGAGCTTTCCAAGGTTGCAGAAAAGAGAATGTTTTACACAAGGACTGACCAAGTCATTCAAGTAACGCCAAGTATTTGAATGATTAAAAGTTTTACTGTCTCAAGTTTCATGACTGTACAAGCCTCTGTTTAAGAGAATCTGACATAAAGATACAAAGTGTACCGTGTATACTTGCATACAAGCCAGATTCAAATGCAAACAACATAGACACTGATCTGCCATCACATTATGCGCCAGCAGATTAGAGTCTATGTTGTTTGTTCTACTGATTAGTCCTTACAAACTGCATAGACCCAGATCTGCCGGCGCATTATGTGATGGCAGATCTGGAACTATGCAGTTTGCAGTTGGTATCAAGCTTATACACGAGTACTAACGGTAATTGGTCACAGCTACGTGAGAAGTAGGTCATGTTTGATATGTTGTAATAGCAGTCCTTGAGAATTATGCACATACTGTTTGGTATGTTGTAATAGCAGTCCTTGAGAAGTATGCACATACTGTTGATGAAAACTTATAACACCAGGGGTATAACTGTTTGATATGTTGTAATAGCAGTCCTTGAGAAGTATGCACATACTGTTTGGTATGTTGTAATAGCAGTCCTTGGTTAGTATGCACATACTGTTGATGAAAACTTATAACTCCAGGGGTATAGCTGAAAACTCTCTTGTACTATTGTGCATGCAAACTAAAATGGAAGAAGTACCATGGTCTATTCTAGGATGCTTGATTGTTGGATTGAATTTCTAAAAAACAACGCAGAAAATCAACTCAATGCTCAAAAATCATGTATCATATTTGCTAGTTGTACCTTTATTTCTTCATTAAATCCCTCCCTATGGCACGTAGGGTAGGGTTATCAAAATCCCTCCCTAGGGCATGTAGGGTAGGGTTATCAAAATCAATCTATTCATCAATGCATCTTCCTCTCATATTTAGAAAATTATCCCCCTTTTTCCAAATGAAGGGGGAATTTCCCCTATTAATTTAAGTTTTAGAATAGACCATGGAGCATGTGGTGAAGGGTTATCACAATTCAGTATTCCTAAATGCATCTTATATTTAGAAACTTATCCACCTTTCTCCAAATGAAGGGGGAATTTCACCCCATAATTTTAAGTTCTAGAATAGACCCTGGAGCACATGGGGTAGGGTTATCACAGTCGATCTATTTCTAAATGCATATTCCTCTTATATTTAGAAAATTATCTATTTTTTCCAAATGATGGGGGGGGGGGGGATTTCCCCCATAAATTTTAAGTTCTGGAATAGACCCTGGAGCACATGGGGTAGGTTTATCACAATTGATCTATTCCTAAATGCATCTCACTCTTATATTTAGAAAATTATCCCCTTTTTTCCAAATGAAGGGGGGGGGGGGGAGGGATTTCCACCATAAATTTTATGTTCTAGAATAGACCCTGGAGCTCTTGGGTTATGATTATTACAATCAATTTATTCCTAAATGCATCTCACTCCTATATTTAGAAAATTATCCCCATTTTTCCAAATGAAGGTGGGGGTGGGGATTTAACCATAAATTTTAAGTTCTAGAATAGACCCTGGAGCACTTGGGTTACAGTTATTACAATTGATCTATTCCTAAATGCATCTTCCTGTCATAGTGGTTAATGATTTATATATTTATGGTAAATGCATGGTATGTTACTTAGATATTATCATCAGGTTATTAAGCTACAAAAGAAATGACAATCATTTTAAATGTATCTAACACCAGGGGTATAGCTGACACCTAAATATATCTAAGTGTCCTAACTGTCGATACCATGATTATGAAAAATGTTGCGTACATAAATTCTGATCTCTCTCATATGCATCAATGAACTCAAAAGAAGGACTTTCAGATTACATACTCGCTTATAAAACGAGTCCAACTGCAAATAACACAGATCCTGATCTGCCATCACATAATGCACTGGCAAATCAAGGTATATGTTCTTTATTCTACTGATTACTTGTAACAAGATGCTGAATCCCAGATCTGCCAGCGCATTATGCGATGGCAGATCTGGGTCTGTGCAGTTTGCAGTTGGACTTGACTTATAAGCGAGCATATACAGTACTTTGAATTCATTTATTTTTATGGGTAGCAATTTTCCATGTTTTGCAAAAACAAACATTTTATGCAGTACATAAATGTGTGGGTCAGGAAGGGGGTCCTATTGTCTTCACAGAAGGATCATTGTTCATTAGATCTTTAAATTCATCATTTGTGGCAACAACAAATTCCATGAAAATTGGTATGAAAACTGGTACCCTAGATAAAAAAGTGAATTAACAGCATGCTTAAGAGGAGATCACAAATGCCAACAAAATGGTGAGTTGTCCAATGTAAACAGATATCTCTTTTTATGTTTCAAGTTTTAAAAATCTAAAGGATATGATCTGACCAAAAACATGTGATTCTACTGGTGGTAGGCCAACAATACCATTTTAAAGGCCGTCTACCACTAATACAGTTTTATAGTTGAAATCTACTGCTTTTGAAAAATAAAATACACAATAAAAAAAAAATTTTAAAAAAAGAAACACAACAGCATTTTTATGTGTTCTATAAATACATTAGCGAAACCAGCCAGAACCAATCTACTGGGACTGTAAATGTTCCACCAGTGCAACGACCAATGTGATGATGCGTGGCTGAGTAATCGGATTAAAATTTTGAAAGAACAGCCAACATGTACACAGCAAGCTGTTAATTGATTACCTTATTGTTGTAATTTGGAGAGTTTAAGGCCAAAATATGGGATTTTTGTGAAGCGTTGTAAGCAATAAAGGAATCAAAGGTGGTCCATGATGGCTTCTGAGTCTTTGATGAAAATCGGGCCAACCGTTGGCAGAGGGGAGATAAAATGGAGAGACTGACCAAAAAAAACAAGAGTAAGCATTTTTATTTTTTGTCTTGTTTAATTGGTATTGTCTTGTTCAAGATGTTTCAAGATAAATATTTAAGGACAGCTCTTATATTTTTTGTTTAATTCATGTCAAAATGCCGAAACGTGCACTTTCTCCCTATGCTAAAAAACCACGGACTAAAAAATATTACAATAAGTTCAACAATGCTTGGATAAGAGAGTTTAAGTGTGTGCAGGTGAGTAGCAAAGGTCCGGAGTTTGCATTGTGTGTTTCATGCAAAGTGGATTCTATGATAGTATATGGAGGATGAAATTATATCACCAGGCATATGCAGACACCATTGCTTAGAAGCAATGATTCTTCTGTAACAAACACACCCACTCTGAAGGCCTTATTTGAGACTGGATCAAGAGTGGATAAAGTGGCACTTGCAGAGACTTTGTTTTCAAATTTTGTGAAAGCACAAATTACCATTCCTCATAGCAGATCATTTTACTAAACTGGTTAAAGAAATGTTCCAGACTCCGAGATTGCACAAAAATGTTCATGCCAGTGTACAAAGACAATGACATTAGTGGTCACCAGACAGTGATCTTGTGAAGGATACTAAAAATAATTTTTACATATATAAATTATTTTTACAATGAACCAAAATATTTATAAATGTGCCTTTTTCATTTAATTGATAATATACTGATTCCTATTCATTATTATTGTAACATTTTCCATCAGAATCTGAATCTGATTTATGTTCAAAACTTGCTGTTTTATTATAGAATCAAGAGAATACATATTATGGCAAACAATGCACTTGTTTTGTTTTCAATCCCTTAAACCCACACAAAATTTATGCCGATAAAAAATCTACTGGTTTAGAAGCCAATCTACTTATCAAAATTTGCAAATCTACTGGTTTGAAATCCATGGTCTGTCACATGTATGCTGACCATTTAACACTGAACTTTTATTGTCTTACAAAGATTCACTAGTAATGGAGAATAATTGGTAACAGGTTCTATTTCAAAATAATGTTATGCTAGTTCTATGATACACATGGGAATTGAAGTGTTATATAAATCCATATCTGATACCTCCCATCTGTATTCTACAAGATTTGACTTTCCATGACACGAAATAGCACCATCAATTCTCCACATTCTAAAATGTTTTTCTTCAGAGATAACAAGAATGAAGTAAAGACTGGGTAGAATCACATAATGATTTTTTTTATAGATATTATCATCAAAATAATACATGTCCAATTTCAATGGACAATTTGCTGTGTATTCTGTATTGATTTCATGACCCCTTTTCTGCATAATCTGCAAGTCTCTTTCCCTGTTTTATTGACATACCATTGCACAAGCATGAGATGGATTGGTGACCATGTGTGTAGAGCGGCATGAAAAACAGAAAGATTCAGGAAACAAGAGACAAGTGATGGTCAAGGGAAACAATTATTTATTTATCATTGCACATATCTTATTATGAAATACAATAGTATATAAAAACACATCTTTTACAATACAACCAAACACATTACATAACACAGATAAATATCAGTTACTCTACATGTAAGCTGCAGATAAAACAGAAACATTTGCGGCTGCCATGTCCAGAACAAAATACAAACTCATGAGTTTCATGATCAGATATGTTCAACTTAATGTCATGATAAATAATCTGTCTTGGTTGTCATGGAAACACTTAATCTAAGACTGTATACCTAGAGATTCAAACTGGTACTTCATTAAAATGTACCAAACAGCATCCTACTCTAGATCCTGATGCCAAGAGAATATTTATCATGTTTTGATTATGAATTTTGAAATTATAAAAACTTGTATCTTGTGCTGTTATAACTTATTCATGACTTCATTTCATGAAGAAAAATACTTTTAAATTTTCTGCAATTTACTTTGCACACAAAGGGAATTTCTGTTAGTGTTTTTTGTCTGCATCAGGCAGGAAACTGAATACAAACTTAAAGACTTATGAGTTTTGAAAAAGCTTCCTGGCTAAGAGAAATAACTGATCAAGAGTTACCATATCTCATTCAGATGGAAATAAGCTTCACAAAGCATTGTTTTATAAACTGTATCATACATGTCAACCATGCACAGCAGGGTGCTTGGACAAAATGGGAGGAAATAGAGTGGATAAGCATTTCACAGAGTCCTTTGTGGTGAGTGGAGTCTGCAGGGATTAGCTTAATGTTGCAATCAGTGTATGAAAAGCTTCCTGCCAACCTTGAAAAGAGATATGCAAATGGCACATGACCTTTACCATACTAATGACCATGACCTTTGAGCTAGAGACTGTATCTGTACGGGTTAGAAAGTGACAGCCTGAATAAGGAAACTGGCCACTGACTTAGATTATCCCTTGCTGTGACTTGACCTTGAAGGCACTGGGTATGACTAAATACGTAAGACACTCAAGTCAAAATACATAACAGGCTAAAGTTTCAGCTGTACATGTCAAGAGATCATTAATCTATATTTTTCCTTGCTGTGACCTTGACCTTCATGCAGGGGGCATGGTTGTAGTATGTGACACACTGTCTGTCCTTGATATATAACTGGTTAAAGTTTCATTAAAACATCTATAGTGGTTCAAAAAGGTTTACTCCAGACAAGGAGACAAGTCAGGTTTACACTTTCCGTTGCTGTAACCTTGACCTTGAGGTGCGGGTGTGGCTATGATAGGTGACAAACAATCTATACATGATACACAACTGGCTAATGTTTCATTAAAATATCTTCAGTAGTTCAAAAGTTATACTCCAGAAAAATATACAAGTCGCAGAATTACAGTTTCCCTTGCTGTGACCTTGGCCTTTAGGCAGGAGGTGTGACTATGGAACACAACACACCATCTAGTCATGATATATACATGGGTTGAGTTTCATTTAAATATCTTCATTGGTTCAAAAGTTATACTCAGGACAATGATACAAGTCGCAGAATTACATTTTCCCTTAATGTGACCTTGACCTTGAGGCAGGGTGCGTGGTAATAGCATGTGATATACTGTCTAGTCATGATATATATTTGGGCACAGTTTCATCAAAATATCTTCAGTTGTTCAAAAGTTATATACCACAGTCAAGGCTACAAGTCACAGAATTCAATTTTCCCTTGCTGTGACCTTGATCTTGAGGCAGGGTACAGCTATAGTATGTGATACAGCAATTAGTCATGATTGATGATATATACTTGGGCAAATTTCATCGAAATATCTTTAGTGGTTCAAAGTTATCTTTGGACAAGGATACAAGTCACAGAACTACATTTTCCACTGCCATGACTTTAACCTAAAGTCAAGGGTTGTGGCTATGGTACTCGACTCACCATTTATTCATGACATACCGGTATATATTTGCTCAAAGTTTCATTAAAATTTCTTTGGTGGTTCAAGAGTTATACTCTAGAGAAGAATACAAGTAACAGAACTACATTTGACCTTGCTGTGACCTTGACTCTGAGACAGGAGGCAAGGCTATGGTATGCAACACAACAACATCTAGACATGATATATAATTGGACAAAATGTCAAAACATCACAGGCTGGACAAGCAAATATTAACAGATGGGCAGAGGTATGGATAAATAATGCCATTGCATAATACACCCATTTTAAGACAAGTGTATAAAAAATGGAAGCTTGCCAAGCCAGATAAATGTCGAGCATATGATGGGGAACACTGCAGCACATGCTTAGTGCGTGTTCCAAATTACTCAGCATATTTCAGTAGCGGCAGGTACTCCAGCTGTTAGTAAAGGTGGCAGAAAATGCAGTATCAAGGGCCAAATGAGCAGTCAAGAGAGCAATTACACAACACAAAGTTTGTACCAGCTGGTACTCAGCCAACCAATCCAAGACCAAAGCAGAAGGCAACCAGGGGTCACCTTAAAGGAGCCCAGGATTGGAAGTGCCAAGTTGATCTTGATGGAATGTTGCAGTGTCCTGAAGTGGTTGCACTAATGTGATCCAGGCTGAACCTCCTACTTTGGTCTAGGCCCAGATTAACATTAATTGCATACAAGCTTACAGTGCCCTTGGAAGACAACACTGAGGAGACACACAAAGGGAAATTGGCAAAAATATGAAGACCTCATAGTTGAGTACAGAGAGCATCGATGGAAAGCTCACTGACACTGGTGAATTGGGTTGCCCACTTTTACGGCACAATCTATGACTACACTCCTAAGTGACATCAAAGCTTCAACAGAAGTGAAGAGACAGATGTGCACTGGCTTGGAGTATGCAGCAGGGGCAGGTTCTACCAGGATATGGTGGAAAAAAATCAGTCCAATGGTAAGGTTTTCCAGCAGATCACAAACCAAGATGTGGTTGCAGGGTTCAGGAAATTTGTCTCCAAGCACTCGTCACTGGGACTAGTGAGTTGCAACAGATACTTGTCCCTCTCATCACTTTACTCAACACAGTAAACTTATCCACTACACTAGTTACTACAAAACCACAGGCATCTAATGCAAGCTGGACTCTAAAATGGGCCCAAACCATGAAAATAGTATATTCTGAGTGAAGGCAATAAGTTTAAAACCCTTCTAATGGCCCCTTAGATAAATATATAATGAGAGACAAGGTTTGTAACATGAGAAACTAGTTTGGCACCTATACCACCATTTCTTAATGGGGTTTTTTTGGACACTTTTTAGTATTCTAGGTGTCATTTTAATGTGGAGACATTTTGTTTTTCAACGAGCTCTCACAATTTTATAAGTTCCATGCATGGCAAGTTAGTTGCTAGAAAATGTCAATTTTTTTTTATTTTTCTGGTCAGTTTTACATTCTGCTTTATTGATACATTGTCATGGCAAAGCGAAGATTCCAGCAGATATTTTTATCAGTTATGTAAATACTTTTCACACTAAAAATGTCACTAACTTGCATTTGAAAGAAGAATTCCAAGCATCTCTGTAATTTTCACCAACTTTTGTATTCAGTAATCAAATTCAGTCAAACCTCCATTTCTAGAGAACTACTCAAGGCAACTATCAAACTCAAGATTCCTGATTGTCCAAAAATGCTGGATGGTTGTTGAAATAAGAGATCATTAAGAATACAAACCTTGTGTCCTCTTGTATATTTATGTAAGGGGCCATGTATGATAAGGCTTTTACACCTGCTGTCTTCACTCATAACACTATTTTCATCATTTGGACTATTTTAGTATCAAATTTGCATCAGGTACTTTAGTAAAAAGCAAAGTCTGCTTCCTTTGCAACATGTTCTGGTCTGACAACTAGGCAAAACAGGCAAAAGTAATATATAATTGACCCACATTAGATATTAAGCAATGTTGAATTAGACTCTTGTTAAGGGTATCAAATGAACACATTTATTCTCAGGGTGGGAAACTGCATCTACTTGGTCCAGGGATGAGTAAGTAGTAAAGTTTTCCTCAGCACAGTCAATTTGTACCCGGTGAGGACAAGAGGATGAGTGGTTTTCCTGAGCCCTTGGTTGTCATGAGCCCACTGCCAAATTAAGAATGATACTGGAAATAACTAGCCAAAAACCATTTGTCAGTGGGGGCCTCTCAGCTGATGATTTTCCTTGTCTGAATGCCATTGCAGGCTAACTTCTGCCTGCATTTGCAAATATACTGTACCATATTTAGCCACGTGCAAGGTGCACAAACCTGTGAACAATGTAGACCCAGATGTGCCCTTGCATAATGCACTGTAGTATATTTAACATCTCCACAGTCCTAACTACATAATGCCGATTAAAAATTTAGTTTGCAATCATAAGCAGAATGAATGACCAGCTTGGACCGTGATCTTTTAAACTTTTGACAACAACCCTACCTCCATCCCCCTTGATGCAAGATCCAAAACCTTTTTTGCCTTCTCCTCATCTTTGGGAAACATCATACAAAATATGACCACTAACCCTAAATTGGTGTAGACAAATTTAAGGTTACAAGCAAGATTCCACATCACCTATGACAATGCAACTCTTTATTCCCTTCCGCACTCCCCCCTCTTCCTAACCTTCCCCACTCCATGGGGCTACATACAGAATCTGCAACATTTATTGTTATGTACTCATCCCTGTGAAATGTCATACCAATAAGATTATCCTCTCTTGATCAGTGTTGACAAAATTTAGTTTTCAATGAAAACCAACTGATGCACACTGATGGATGGACTAATCACAAAATATCTACAGAAGTGTGGATCCAATAATCTGCCATCACTTGGGATACCCTATAAATCAATGTCAATGAGCATGACAGCATGTCCCCCCATTTTTATAATGTATAGATTTATGCCAGCCATCATCCCTACTCATACCCACAGGGATGGATTCAAACTCTTTATGAAAGAGTACAGTGCACATCTGCACTTAGATGACAACTGCATCACACTTTTCACAGTTGCAAGACTGCATAACTATTAACTGCCATCTTCGAACAAAGTACAGGAATTTCATACTTCTACCCATCATGCAATTCACTGGAAGTAAGGCTACTAGATTATCACTTTATAGTTCAAAAGGGAGCCTGCAGAATTAATTCATACAAGCCATTATTTGAATGACATCACTGTTGTGAGAATGATGTCACCAACTAACCAATTGGAGACAGAGATTTTACCAGTAGTTACTTGCCTGTGAAAATGGAATGCTAATTTAGGCCATATACCAACCAACACCTACACACCGTTCATAAATATATGCAAAGTTTTAAATTTTTAGTTATACAACATTACATGCACAGATAAATGCAAAAACACATGGACAAGCAGGATCATTTATTCCCTGAATTTTCTTTAAAATCAAGAAGGCCAGGGCCCACAGGTTGAGCCCAAGAGCAAAACACTTCTGTAAAATGTGACCTTGATCCCAAAGGTCGAAAGGGCAAAGGAGTGCATCACAGAATGAATTGTCTTAGCTTCATAATGATTCATCCAAAGTATGAAAAAAATGTATCAAGGAATGTAGGAAATATAGGCAAATGAAAAACTGTAACCAAAGCATTTACAAATCTTTTAAAGCTGTGACCTTGACCCCGAAGCCAAAGGGGTATGGGAGCATGTCGTAGACTGAACTGTCTTAACTTCATGATGATTTACCTATTTATGAAGAAAATCCATCAAGTGGTCTAGAAAATGAAATCAAATGAATAACTTTAACTAAAACCCTAAATTTTATATGACTGTGACCTTGACCCCACAGTCCAGGAGGCAGGCTCACAGAGTGAGTTGTCATAACTTCATAATGAATCATCCCAAGTATAAACCAAATCCATAAATGGGATTAGAAAATATAAACTAACTGGAAAACTGTAAACAAAATCTAAATGCAAATGTTTATGACTTGTGACTGTGATTCCAAGTTCAAAGGGAAAATCAGCATGTTGCAGAATCTATTGTCTTAGTCTCATAATGATTCATGCCAAGTGTGAACAAAATCCCCAAAAGAGTTTAGGGAATATATGCAAATGAAAAATTTAAACCAAAATTTTAAAAAACTGTTCATGCTGCCACTGCTGCCTGCAGAAAAGTGACTGCTATGTCTCAGTTTCCTACAAATGTGGGCTCAACATAAATACATAAATCCTAACAGCAGTAATATGTTAACTCCTGGATATATATATATATATATATATATATATATATATATATATATATATATATATATATATATATATATATATATATTCATTCATACACACACACATGGCAGATCAGGGTGTATGTTGTTATGTTGTTTATTCTACTGATTACTCTTCACAAACTGAACAGACCCAAATCTGCCAACGCATTATGCAATGGCAGATCTGGGTCAATGCAGTTTGCAGTTGGACTCATTTTATAAGTGAGTATATATGGTATAAGTATAAACCACATCTCAAAAGTATAACTGCAATATTCAGATAGTATTTACAGTACTAAATTTGCCATCACTGAGGTATGAAATAGGTTATTTCATTTATTGAATGAACAGGCCAAAAGTAGCCCTCCTTTCTACATTGATACTATACATAGAATACTGTCAAATAAAAGTCACAACAGACTAATAAAAGAATCCATGTAAATATTGGATATTTCTTATCACAGAATGAAAACAAAGTGAGCAAAAGTAATACAGACTAGAATTGTATGGGAATACATATTATATAATGAACACAATCATAATTTAATAATGAACACTATCATACATTAATAATGAACACTATCATAATAAACATTATAGAGATAGTATTTACTATCATTATTAATCAGTAATGTTATCTTTAAGTATTTAGGATACTTTAAACACTATTGAAACAGTAATTTAGAACACTTTGCACATAATCTAAAAGATCTATTAATAAGAAAGGTTGCATAGAACAAACTTCAGCATAATTTTTAAACATTACTATTACACAGACCAATATTGTGTTCTCTCATTTGAATAACTTCCAAAACATGGATGCCCCGCCCCCCTTCTTAATGTAAATTTTGCAAGACTGTGACATTGAGGCCCAAGGCCAAAGGGGCAAACAAATGGGTCAAAGAATAAATTGTCTTAGCTTCATAATGATTCATTGAAAGTATATAAACAATTAATCAAGGGGTTTATGAAATATAAGCAAATGAAAGACTTTAACAAAAACCTTAAAGCAAATGTACATGACTGTTACCTTGACCCCATGGTCATAGGGGCAAGTGAGCATGTTGTAGAATAAATTGTCTTAGCTTCATAATGATTCACGCCAATTATGATGAGAATTTATGATGGAGTTTAGGAAATAAATGTATTTATGTTTGTATCTATATGGTTTAACTGCACATCAGCACAATCCTGGTTACACAGTGCCGATATATTTTTTATCCCCCAAAAAGCAAACCTCTTACAACATGCAGGAGAGCATACAGGACCTATTCTACATCCCTGAGCCTGCAGGGGGATTCAGGAGAGCATACAGGACCTATCCTACATCCCTGAGCCAGCAGGAGGATTCAGGAGAGCATACAGGACCTATCCTACATCCCTGAGCCTGGAGGGGGATTCAGGAGGGCATACAGGACTTATTCTACATCCCTGAGCCTATGCAGTAATTCCTTTAAATATCATAAATTTACCTCAATTTAAAAACAAATTGTTTGGAACTTCAATGGTTCAATACAATGGAAGGCTGCTATATAAATAAGTGTCACGTTTACATATGTATAACATACAACCCAACAGGAAACAGACAGACCAAGATCTGCCACCACATAATGCCATGACAGATCCGGGTCTATGCCCTTTGGTTGAAATCATGAGTAGAAAAACACTGTTGACCCTGATCTGCTATCACATTATGCTACAGCAGATCTGGGTCTATGCTGTTGGTGGTAGGGGTTCACATTATACGTAGCAAATACAGTATTATTTCATCTGCTAAAACAGTATGAACGCTAAAATGAAACTCTTCCTATATGAAGCTTGTGCATGTGTACAGTCCATCATAACACAAATAAAAACTGTTCAATGCTACTAGTAAAGGACAGCTGAAGATTGAAATACAAGCATCCTGGATCACAAGAATTCACTGAGCTAGAAGCCAAGGATAAAGGTCACTGGAGGATAAAGGTTGCTGCTGTTCAAGGTCACACAAGCTGAAGGTGCTGAGATGGTTAGCAGTACAATAGTGATGTGTCAGTTATGTTAGGTATTAAACTGTCTTCGCTGAAGCAAGAAGCCAAGTGTAAAGGTCACTGGAGTTCAAAGGTCAAGGGATGTGTCAATAATGTCGGGAACGAGAATCTCGTCGCTGATAGCTGGAGGATTGTCGGCGGGATGAAGAGACAGAACCATAACCTGGGAAAGGACAGAACAAACACGTCAGTTGCCGTGGAGACAAAGCATGCAGGTAAACAAAGGAAGGAAAATGGTAGCAGTTGCACTTAGAACAAAAGTGTGCAGAGGATGGGATATGAAACAAAAGAGACCCCCAAAAAAACAGAATATCACAAACTGTTTACTATTGGCATCCTACCAGTTCTCATCAAAAATCAGTTTTCTTCTTTGTTATCAAGAAGCATACATTTTGAAATTTGAATCAGACTCAAGTCATTTGGAAAGCAAGTTGAAGAGCAACAATCAACATCAACATATATAAGGCTGCAGCATTTACACAAGCAAATGGTTTAGTTATTTTTATTGCCTGTAAATGTTTACAAAATAGGTAAACGTATAAACGAATCTGCAGTGGTTGTCAGTGGCACAGTAGCTGCCAGTTCTAATTAAATTATATATTTCCACATCTCCGCTCAAGAAGATTGTTGTTTATTATTTTCTTAAAGTATGTATAATTTTCACATCTAACATTGCACCGCTAGGAAAAAGGTGATAAGAATTGGTTGTAGTGTACATTACACAACATTACATATTAGGTTGATTTAGTGATAATGCTGATCAAATTTCTTTAAACAACATTATTTACCTTGGAACAATATAGTAACATGTTATTTTAGAGAAACACTGTTTCAAGTTTGTAAGCCACTATATAGTTTCTTAATCATTATAGATCCTACAAAAGCATCCCATGCGTATATCCAGGTAGTACGTCCAGTTGTATTATAGATTTTTTTTCATCACAAACATATATGTAGCAGTGGGTAACAATATCATGATGATCCTAGAGATGTCTTAATTACATTTTCATATATATTCAACAAAGACATGTCTTACAAACTGAATCCTGTTGGAATATGAGGTAAAAGACAAACAGCAAATGAGACCATCACAAGCTGAGCGAGGTAAGGCATACACATTATAACAGCTGTCAGCTGTTCAGTAAGCTTACCTGGTCGAAAGGGAAAAAGGTTGAGTTTCTCACTGTTTTGATTATTCAGCATCGTTTTGGTTATAATTGTCAACTATGTATACAGTTAGAAATTTTGGTAAATGTTGCAGCCTTAAAAGTGTCAATGCATTTATCAAAAAAGTGGACTTGAATCACAGTGAATCCATCTTGTTAACATTATTTGGCATCTGAAGCATGCACTTAGTTCACGAATGCGCAATAGGACACCAATATGAGGAAATAATCACACACCATTTTCCTATTATATGTACATGTCCTGGAGAGCTAAATAAGTATATGCATTTAAGAATCAAATGACCAATAAATAATGTGCAGCAACTGCATTTATTTCATTGATAAAAACATCAATGTTATTTTGAGATCCATCTGTTTGGGAAAATTTGGACAGCCAATGATGCAAGTTGTGATGTTATTCTTGATCAATGGTGCATCTTCAAATGATTCTCATTACCAAGATATTAGGTATAAAAATGTAAAAGGAAATGCACTTAACGATTTAAAACAAATCAATCATCAAATATATTACATGGCCATAAAGGTGATGACAAGAACTGGTTCAGTAAGTTTGGGGCCTCGGCTCCAAAATCAGGACATTTTTAGAAACAGCCTACATTGCAAGATATTCATGATAGAACAATTTAGGCAGTAGTTTCTATTAGATAAAGAAGTAAACTAATTTTAATGATTAAATACTGAAAATATGCTGAAAGCCAATTTTGAAAAGTGAAATAAAGTTTCTATTATTAATGAAAACTGATAGGACGCCAGTACAGATTAATTAAATAACTTTTTGAATCTCCAAATATCTGTCACATTCTTCTAGTTTATGGATTTACCTATTTAATTTAAATTAATTTATTTGTATGTTGTGAACATTTAAATCTTAGATTTCTTAACTATTGATACTTCTTTATTATTACATACCCATTTAATCCTACATACTTGATCTGGCATTCGATAGAGCTGTTCAATCTGTACTTCCATTTCGCACACCCAGATCTTCCTTGACATCCATGCATAGATATGTTTAGATGCAGTGAATCAAACTTTTTATAATTTCATTTATAAAATAAAGCTAAATATATTTCGAAAGTGTAAAAGAGGGTGTATGTAATAAATACAAAACCTCATTAATGTTTTGTTCCAAGTCGGGGGATAGAACTAATTTGATATGGCTAATGAATATGTCTCGGCCTGATGTATCCCTACAATATATCAAACTCGTTTTCTCTGCTGACATGTATGCAGTTTTGTGTGTATGTCTCTTTAAGTGAATATAATGGTTCCCCAAAATGTATAAAATTAAATTGGATACAATTATTTACAGATGATAAATATCAAAGCAAACATCAGAAAATGTACACCTTTGTTTTTTTTTTCTTCTCAAAAAACTTAATTTGAGCAAATAAAAAACTCTGCCACTATTTCCATCATAATATTTTGCAAAACTTTTCAATTTAAAATAAAACAGATATGATTACATACTAGACTAACATGATAGTATTAAGACTCTGTAAGATAACTGTGTTACTGCAATCCAACAGACAGGTGATGACAAAGTTCTAGTGCTTTTTCAACCATCCACTGCAAAAATCAACTGTATATACTCTTGCAATGAAGGGATTAGTTCTGTGCTTTTCAAGTATTGTGCTTAATCTAATACTACAGTCAAACCTGTCTTAAGCAGCCACCCATGTAAAATGGCCAACTGGCCTTTGTACACAGGTGACATTTGTATGCAGGTTCACCTTTCCAACTTGGTTCTTGAACAAATACCATGTATCAAATACCATTATCATTATTATTATTATTATTATTATTATTATTATTACATCTATTATTATTAGTAGTAGTAGTAGTATTACATGTATTATTATTACTATTATTATTATTATTATTATTATTATTTCGGGCAATAAGCATAATGTCATATTCAAAGAATTTACCATATACATTTATCATTCATACATTCTGGTGGAAAGGGTTTAATTAATAGATTTTGTCAAGCTTTCCCTGTCTTTTTTCATGTAAATGTAGTATGTTTTTGCTTGTATATAGAGTAAGGAGGTAGCTAGCTCAGCTGCTTGTATATTGCAGCTAGAGTCAGCTCTCTCAGAAGTAACAGAAATAGGCCATATACAGAAAGTGTCAACCCAATGATTGACATATCACCTTTATTCAAAGACTTGTGATACCTTTTAAGTTGAAACACCGTTCCCATCATGTATTTACTATCAAATGTGCATAAGTTTTGGTCTGCAGTCCTGTGTTCTTGCAGAATTTTGGAATTTGACCGCAGAAAGCAGGTGACCATTTAATAAATTACTTTTAAGGAGGAAATTTCACAGGGGTAATGGGAATGGCAACTGAGACTAGCTGACTGCTATATAAAGGTGACTGTTAGGGCAGGTTTGACTGTACTTTAATCTTCATGCAGCATGACATAAGCAAGTAAATGGAACAAGAAGTAATGAAGTAAACATTTTCCTGGATTACCTAGGCTGGCACTTCAATTTCCAGCAACTTCAGGGAAAAGATTTATAGACAACAGCACATACCCCTGCATTTTCAATTGCTAAATATGTTCTTTTTCTTTAAATGAAATGCCATATGAGAATTTTTATTGCCACTGGTGATTTTGATGATTGCTAATGCTAATGTAGGATCACCCATTCCACACTGCTCCGACCAAAACCCACATCCAAACTAAAAAATACTGTAGCATAAAGAAAAAACGAATAACTAGTTGAATAATCTTGGCTACAGCTATATGGCAATAAATATAACGGCAGAAATGAGTACATGTATGCAAAATAATTAAGACTATCATGCTGTATAAAAGCAATATGTTTACGAGCAGTGTGCATATTCAAATTCTTAAATATATGTGCATATCTTTAAAAGATCTCACATAACTAAATGTGGTGCATTTGGAAACAATAACTTTTGTCTGGTGCAGGAAAATAAGCATGAATTTATGAATAGATATGCCAGTTTACATGAGATTCAAGAATCAAAGTTATCCTAAGATTTAAGTGAAGCTGTATTGTATGCATTGGTAACACTAGTAGTTTCTGGGGCTGCACAAAATGGTGATACCTCAAGAAACCTACCGTATATATTCGCTTACAAATTGAATCCAACTGCAAACAACACAGACCCTGAAGTGCCATTGCATAATGTGCCAGCAGATCAGGGTCTATGTTGTTTGTTCTACTGATTACTCCGAACAAACTGCACAGACCCAGATCTGCCAGCACATTATGTGATGGCAGATATGGATCTGTGCAGTCTGCAGTTGGACTCAACTTATAAGTGAGTATATATGGCAGTTAATTTATCTTCAAGATTTGTTTTATTGGCTTTAACAGCGCTTTTAACACATTACTGTCTATATCATGCTGAGGAAATGGGATCTAAGCGCCTTTCCCAAGGACACACAGAGGCAGCTTACCAGGCTGACCTGGTTGAGTATCAAACCCACAACCTTTGGATTACAAGTCTGAGGCTATACCAACTGAACAACTGCAGCTCCCTTCTCTTCAAGAGGCATCAAATGAATAATATCAACCTTGAAGCAAATCATACAGGCATACAGTACTAAGCAACTAAAGGAATGAAATCATACTGTCAAAATTACAAGTTAATAATGTCTATCACATTTTCATTTTTCTTTTTTAACATGAGGTTTGTTATAAACAAGAAAAGTTATGGCTGATTCATAGAGGTTGTTTTATGATCAAATATGGATGACAAAGGGTTCGGATTTCACCAACACAATAAAGGGGTGGCACTTGGGTTCAATTTGGGCAGAACAGTTGCCCTCATCCATGAAATTTCCGTTCTACATGCCAGGAAAGCAAAGTAGACTGCACCTTTTAACAAATTGGTGCCCCTCACTTTTCTCTAATTGAATACGTATTCTACTCATAAAAGTAAATCTTGCATGGTTTTAGGTTAAAATTATGTTTATTGATGTAAAACAGTAGAAACAGTAACTTTTGGTGCCCTCAAATACTCAGTTATGATTTGACCCTCTGCCATACCTATGTGAAACTCTAGAAAGTGAGTGGAATCCCAAGCTGTTTCAACCATAAACCAAGTACCGTATTGTTAAAGAAGTTTCAAGACTAATATCATCTAAGAGACTAATTTCAACCATAAACCAAATACTGTATTGTTAAAGAAGTTTCAAAACTAATAACATCAAAGAGACTAATTTCAACTATAAACCAAATACTGTATTGTTAAAGAAGTTTCAAGACTAATAACATCTAAGAGACTAATTTCAACCATAAACCAAATACGGTATTGTTAAAAAAGTTTCAAGACTAAAAACATCTAAGAGACTAATTTCAACCATAAACCAAATACTGTATTGTTAAAGAAGTTTCAAGACTAATAACGTCTAAGAGACTAATTTCAACCATAAACCAATTACTGTATTGTTAAAGAAGTTTCAAAATTAATAACATCAAAGAGACTAATTTCAACCATAAACCAAATACTGTATTGTTAAAGAAGTTTCAAGACTAATAACACCAAAGAGACTAATTTATGTATCTAATATTTCACACAAAAATATAGAGGGATCAGCTGAGTTACCTTAGATGAGTATTAGTCACATATTTTCTGGAACAGTTACCTATTTATAAAATTACTGTCTAATGAAATTATGCAGTAGTTGTTTAGTTAAAGATAGAAAGTTTTTAATATTATTTTCTGGATTTTATTACTTTTCAACTTGCTGAGCATGTAAAATACTAGCAATGACATCATAACTTCAACAACATCATAACTTCAACAACATCATAACTTCAACAAGTTGAGGCTATGAAGTGATCCTATAAGTTGTTAATGGAGCAACAAAATTACAGTCCAAGTTACCAAACAGTTTGTGTCTCTTCTTACAAAGCATGAGCGTCAATATGACATGGAACTTTTTCTGTCTGTGTCATGCTCATCCAATCAGATGCTGTATTCAAAATGGCAGCCTATTACACTTTGATTGTTTAGAGAAAACTTAGTCATTTTTGGGAAGACCTTGCATTTGTTTTTTGCTGGAATAAACTAACAAGATTTCAATCTGTAATAGCATGTATGAATTGTTATGAACATGAGTGAAAGTGGCGGAAAAAACACCTGGGTGTGAATCACACCTGCCTGCTTCATGGATAGATAGATATAAGATCCAATTAGTCCCCTGTCAACGAACGAAGAAGGTAGGGGTACTAATATTAATACAAGTAAATAACAGCTGTTGATGAACTTTTCTGACTATAAGAAAATTTGACCTCTGATTCACTTTTCTATATTTTCTCATGACTTCACCCTATTTAGGCAGGAAGGAGAAGTCCCTTCACGTGAAAACTAGTTCAGTGTGACCTCTAGCAATCTGTAGTTGTGTCTACACTCAAGACATCTGAGTGGTTCAATTTAAGTAAGACCTAGATTTTATGCAATCAGATTGTTGGATTTTAGACTGAAGTTTCAGTACTGTGCTTACATTCTGCTTGTGAAATCCAGGCCAGATGGCTGAGTTCTCAAGCAAGGCTAGATCCAGACTTTAGGTTCTGTTTGAGAAATCCAGATCATATTGCTGAATTCTTAACCAAGGTTAGGTCCAATCTTTAGGTTCTGTTTGTGAAATACAGACCAGAGTTTTGACCTCTAGACCTAGGCTAAGTCCAGTCTTAGGTTATGTTTTGAAATACAGGCCAGAGTTCAGACCTCTAGACCTAGGCTAAGTCCAAACTTATGTGCTGTTAGTAAAAAACACAAGCTAGAGTTCTGATTTCTAAGCCTAGATTTAAGTCCAGACTTAGGTTCTGTTTGTAAAAGAAAGGTCAGAATTTTGGTTTCTAAAATCAGATTAAGTCCAGACAGGTTTTGTTTGTGAAAGACAGGCCAGAGTTCTGATTCCTATACCCAAGTGAAGTCAAGAATAGGTTCTGTTCATGAAATCCAGGCAAGAGTTTGATTGCCAGACATAGGTTAGGTTCAGACTTGTTTTGGTTAATTTCAAGCCTGTGGAATATGTAAATGTTATTTGGAATATTCACCCATATTATGTAAATTTATGAATTAATATTTGACCAAAATACAATGTGTAACCTACCTCCTATACTCTCACTGTCTGATGCATCATGTATATCATCTCCGTGACTGCTCTCAGTGGCGCTGAGCTGACTGCTGCACAAGTTGCCACTGGTGATACTGGACTTGCTCTCCTGTCGGGTGTGTGTACCACAGATGTAGCCTCCTCCACTCTGTGTGCTGGAGAGAATGATATTGTCACTTTCTACAATGAAACACATTTGAAATGAACCTCTTAGGATTCCCCAAATTACTTGATAATATCCATAATTGGTTATATCCATATAATAAAGTATATAATTCTTCATTGGGTGCTAACAATAATTTAACTGTTAGTAATAATAATAATAATAATAATAATAATACATGAACATTTATGAAACTGTTAGGAACAAAATGAAAAAAATAGGAATTTTACATTTTACAAATTTTACATGTGAGAACTATATTAGTATTGGCGTTATGCCAGTGCCATGTCCAACAAACTGACAGAAGAGGTGTAATTAAGTAATGCAATTCACAAATAGACTATGAAAGCAGTTGTCAGCAGTCCATTGGCATTTCTAATATACACTGAGTGACTGGTAAGTGGTGTTTTGAAGTAAACAGATAAAGTCAGCCTAATCTTTATGCCTTACCTCCATTGGAAATACTGTATATACTTGCTTATATGTTGAGTCCAATTACAAACAACACAGTCCCTGATCTGCAATCGCATAAAGTACCAGCAGATCAGGGTTTATATTGTTTGTTTTACTGATTAGTCCAAACAAGCCACATAGACCCAGATCTGCCGGCACATTATACGTCTGTGCTGTTTGTAGTTGTACTCAACATATAAGCAAGTATATATGGAAGTCACTCTAAAATGCGGGTGCATTACACATTTTAAAATGGCTATCTGACAGTACAGTAAATCTGGGTTAACTATCTGGAGGCCTGTATGGTACAGTAAATACACTACTCAATAGAATCTATCATATGTATATATGTGGGATAAGGAAATCCCATCCAAAGTGTCTTTGTTCATGTACAGGAATAAGTTTTGCTGAGTTCTTGCCAATGAATTATGAACTTGAGGGTGGGATTTTCCTATCCCATAATAAATAGAGTTGATTATTTTCCTTATATTCCTGTGTAAAAAAAGAGTGGGTGTTAAATAAAATGGCAACCATATGGTACAGCTGAAGTAGTTAGAGGACAAAGTATCAATATTGTACAGTTGAAGTAGTTAGAGGACAAAGTATCCAGATGGTACAGTTGAAGTAGTTAGATGACAAAGTATCCAGATGGTACAGTTGAAGTAGTTAGAGGACAAAGTATCCAGATGGTATAGCTGAAGCAGTTATAGGACAAAGTATCCACATGGTACAGCTGAAGTAGTTAGAGGACAAAGTATCCAGATGGTACAGCTGAAGCAGTTAGAGGACAAAGTATCCAGATGGTACAGTTGAAGCAGTTAGAGGACAAAGTATCCAGATGGTACAGTTGAAGCAGTTAGAGGACAAAGTATCCAGATGGTACAGTTGAAGCAGTTAGAGGACAAAGTATCCAGATGGTACAGTTGAAGTAGTTAGAGGACAAAGTATCCAGATGGTACAGCTGGAGTAGTTAGAGGACAAAGTATCCAGATGGTACAGCTGAAGCAGTTAGAGGACAAAGTATCCAGATGGTACAGTTGAAGCAGTTAGAGGACAAAGTATCCAGATGGTACAGCTGGAGTAGTTAGAGGACAAAGTATCCAGATGGTACAGCTGAAGCAGTTAGAGGACAAAGTATCCATTCGGTGTAAACTCAGAGATGTGGTCAAATAGCCAAGCTCTGAATATGTCTATACGAACACCTCAGAAGAGACTTGTGGAGTTAGTAGGATTGTGCAGAGTGTCCAATCCCTGCATATGGTGCCAAAAGGGACTGATACAAGGCATATAGGGACACTGATACAAGGCATATAGGGACACTGATACAAGGCATATAGGGACACTGATAACCATAGCTTGAGAAGTCGACTCTGATGATTACTATCATGAAAACAGCAACTGGTACACCATACATGTGCTGAAGGAAGCCAGTATGACATATTTGGGCATGCTAGCTTGAAACATGAAAATAGTGAGAGAAACAAAAAATGGAGGATGGGAAGGCAAAGTTGTGAATGTATGAAACTGGCAATAGGACAGAACAGAGCTGAAGCAGCACACTACGCAAGAAATATCCAAACTATGACATGGTGAAAGGTAGGGAAGTAGGTGGTATTTTCGTTGTCAGAATATCATAAAGTTAAACACAGCATCTGCATCGGAAAACACCTCCCTACCAACACGCCAAGTTTGTGGCATGAATGTAAACAATAGAGATGCAGTGCTTGAATCACGTGCCTCTACCCAAACATCAGATTGGCTCCACAGGACAACATTTCTAAAATTAGTCACAAGCTATTACACTACTGGCTGGCAATTACATGATGTCTGTGCATAGACCCACAGAGGGATCCGTTGAGGAGCCAGAGAAGGATGCATTGTGTACGGGTCAAACTACATTACGAAATAAAGTTAAAACTTAAACAGTACATGAGATATAGTTCAATTAAAATTCAATTGTACATATAAAATCTGGTAAATGGGGCACATCTTGTCCCAGCACTCAGTACCCAATAAGCACTGAATAGGCATATACAAATAGCTTGGGAAGAGAGACTTAGGAGTTTGTAGGGTTGTGAAGAGTGTCAGACACCTGTATGTTGAGCCGAAGTGGCTGAGACAAGGTATATATAGGGACACTGATAACTGAAACTCAAGAAGTCTGATCCTGAGGATTGCTATGATACAACCAACTGATACTCAAGACATGTGCCATGGGAAGCAGGTATAAAGAATATGGGCATAATAGCTGAATACTTTTACCCGACAACATCTGGGGGCAAAAGCGAAATTGTAAATGCATGAAACTGGCAATGGCTTAAAGGAAGTGAAGGGAGTACTGAGACTATAGAATGGTGCGACTGTAATGAAGGCTGCTCATTGTAATGAAAGTAAGGGCATATAATGATAATAATGATTGAGATGCAAATGACATTGATAAATGGCAACAAGTCTGTCAATTGGATTAGACAGGTCATCTAATACAGCTGCATGGTCAAATCATAGATCCCATTCTTTGAGTAAAGCAATTGGATTAGACAGGTCATCTAATGCAGCTGCATGGTCAAATCATAGATCCCATTCTTTGAGTAAAGCGATTGGATTAGACAGGTCATCTAATGCAGCTGCATGGTCAAATCATAGATCCCATTCTTTGAGTAAAGCGATTGGATTAGACAGGTCATCTAATGCAGCTGCATGGTCAAATCATAGATCCCATTCTTTGAGTAAAGCGATTGCATTAGACAGGTCATCTAATACAGCTGCATGGTCAAATCATAGATCCCATTCTTTGAGTAAAGCGATTGGTTTAGACAGGTCATCTAATACAGCTGCATGGTCAAATCATAGATCCCATTCTTTGAGTAAAGTGACCAATGTTCAGGATAGTAGTCTACTAGCAGCAAAGGTACTAGTATCAAATGCAGACGGATGGTCAAATACGTTGACCCAGTCTTTGAGTACAGTGACTATTATTCACAATAGCGCCGTCCTAGCAGGAAAGGTAACTATTACCTTTAAATCTCACCAGTGACAGTTACCTACATTTATCTACAACATGCATATAAAATAAACAAAAATTATTACAGTGAGTTAAGTTACAATGAACAATGCTCCACAATGCAATTAAAAATATGATGAAAGAGGCAAGACTATGCAGCTATAAAACAAAGTGCACCAGGACGTTATGCCATCAGAATACACATATGCTAAGTATACCGTTGCAATTATAATGACTGAATAAAACCCAAAGAATAATGCAGGCAGAAAGTAGGAAGGGTATGAACTCACCAGGACAAAGTATATAGTATTCTAAGCAAGACATACAGCCAAGGGCATAGAAAGCCCATGATATATGCAGCATATCAGAATGATAGGGAGAAAGGTGAGTCGGGAAAATCCCTTATACTCAAGTTTTGAACAGCACAACAATCTGTTATGCATAAATATGAGATATATGTAATGCATAAATGGTATGAATTCATATGGCCACTAACAGATGATACAATCATACAGCTGAAAATGATAATTAGCAGGATGTGAGAAATGAAATGTCAAGTATGTACATACATACATGTGATTTCTCTGAAATATTCAAATGATATAATGGTAGGAACGGAATAGAAAAATGATATATGCAATGTGAATATATGGCTAGGCACACACCCTAACATCCGTCTCTGTGCAAAACTAAGTCTATGGAGTGCATCTTAATGCACCTATGGTCTCTCTCAGTCCATATTGCACACAACACATCTGTAATGGGAAGCTCCTAAGAAAGTCCTGATGGTTTGGAAGCCTGTTGAACAAGTCAGTCTGGTGCTTGTAGCTAAGAAGGAAATCGAGAAGACATTCTCAGTGTTGTTCAGGTAAGAAGTAGACTCTCCTCTGGAGGGCACTCGTGAGGTTGCTTCCTCTACTTTGGGTACCAGCAGCTAGAATAGAGCCATCTGCACATGTTCCCTGTTCAGGGTCATGCCTAAAAGGTAGTATTTGTGGGTGTATAATGAGATGCCAATCCCTCTATATAGTTATATAGTAGGTAGAAATCAAAGATGTTATGAAATTAAGTACATGAATGTCACAAAGTGCAACTGTATAGCCATAAACAAAGGTGACTGAATGAAACATACAGTTAAAACATGCAAGAAAATATCCTACTCTGCACAGAGCAAGAAGATGAGGCCGACTGGAGTAATGAGTACCTAAATTTACATAAAACATGATGTGAAACACACACCACTGGTGCATAAAACACTGCAGAATGCAAAGTTATCTGATAATCACTGCCACATAGGAAGAACTCTACAATGCCAAAGGAAAACTAAGACTTAGCACTATGGAGAATGGTACACATCCTCCAAAGAAAACACCTCCTTAGAATGAATGTGAATGCTCACATCCAAGAGGAATATATCTATCGAAAGAATCTGAATGATCACATCCCACGGAAGTACACAGACTATATGCTGATGCCGGCTGAATGATCACATCTGAGAGGAATGCACTGACACACACTATATACTAACCAAAAGTGAATGCACGAACACTTCCACATAATGAAAACTGAACGCAATGTAGCAGATGAAGCTGCCCATGAAATGGTATGCGGCTTCGAATGGTTGGATCTACCCATGGTCTCATGTGCATGTAGAATGGCGTCATTCGAGGACCTGATACACGGAATATGTGAATTGCAGTCTGACATCACAGCATCTGAATAAGGTGGTCCTCAATCCCACCATTAGCTTCAGAAGTGGCAGCACCAATCCCTAATGAGCATGCATTGAATTGTGATGGAAAGGAGCAGATGTCTTGATCTTGATTAGTTCAGTGCTCTATCATATTGACATTTTTGCACTATGCAGCGTCAACCTTTACAACAAAACCTTATTTTAGAAAAAATGTGTCCGTACTAATTTTTGAAACGTTATCAAGTGGTTTGCTGAAGATTCAGCAGTTGTGATTAAAATTTGTGGTAATGAATTCCAATCTTTTATTGTTTTGGGAGAAAAGCTGAATATGTAACTATCTGTTCATGTGTAAGGTAACAGGTTCACATATTCATGTTTATCTCCAATCCTGTACCAAGGGGATATCACTCTAGCTAACTGCCAGCTAGGTGGGCAGATAACTTTTAGCTTTTAGCTAAAATGTTTTTAGCTTAGAAGGGCTGGATGTGTGAGATAGTAGTAGTTCTCCTAAGGTATTATGATTAGGTAGCGTATTTGAAGAAGAAACTGCCTTGTATGAATGAACACTTACTCCTGCATGTGTTGGCACTACAGCTCAAAACCTAGGATGACAGAAGAAATGTTTGTTACCAACGTCTAATTCAGCATACACTGTAATTATTTCTTGTCTACAAGAAAGAAAGAAAGGCCTCTATGCCAGGACACTTGGCGTCAAAGTTGGTCAAATTCTGTTTGGCAGTTTTTTAGATAGAGTTGCATAAATGTTTATCTACTTTCAGTAATGGCAACTATATCTGATGGCAGAACAGCATCATTTGTATCAAACTGAAAGGTGTTCAAGCAATGTCAATTTATGTTAAATTTAATCAAAGTTTGTTTAGCAGTTTTTAAAAGAAGATATTCAAGAATTTTCTGTTTTTAGTAATGGTTGCCATATTGAATGGTGAATCTTTACAATTTGTACAAATTTTAAAGATTTTCATGCCAGGATGCTTTCTATCATGTTAGTCAAATCTATTCAGCGGTTTTCAAGTAGAGGTAATTTCAAGTTTTTCTATTTTTAGTAACAGCTACTATATTTGATAGTGCATCTGCATCATTTGTACAAACTTGAAAGGTCTTCATGCTCTGATGCTTTCTGCCCAATTTGATCAAATTCTGTTCAGCAGTTTTTGAAAAGTCATTTGAAGTTTTGTCTATTTTCAGTACTAAATGGCCATATTTGATTCCAGTCATTACACTGAAATGCAACTAGTTTTAAAAAACAAAAAAATAACATATGATGGTATTTTATGTGTCATGTCCAAGTTGCTACCTAATATAAGATAGACTTGGTCCATCTGAACTTATAACTAATGCACTTGATTTCATCAAATATGTAGACAAATGAAGGAAAATATATAAGGATCTGAATTAGTGTAGTGGAGAGAAAGTCTTTCAGGGAGAGCTTTTTTTAATATAGGAGTAAGAATAGCTATACTGAAAGAGAGATAAGTATCATTTGCTGGTGTTCCACCTGGTTGTTATAAAAGCCACACTGGACAATGGAGCATGTCCTAACAAACATTCATATCAAGTTTGATAAAAACTGGCAAGACCATTCTCAAGGAAAAGAAAATAGGTATTCCGCATGTTTGCTTTGGAAGTCACACTACTGCTACAGAAGCCAGCCACATCAGACACAATGCTGAATAAGCATTTCCTAAGAAACACTCCAACCAAGATCAAAATTATCTCAGTCATTCTAGAGGAGAAGTCAAAAATAAGTTTTCCACCTGGTTGCTATGGAAGCCACATCAGTCCTGGGAAAACAATCCTAGACAAAATGTTTATAATGGATGTCCTAAGAAACACTCCTACCAAGTTTTAATGACACTTGCTCAGTTGTTTTAGAGAAGTCAAAAATCGGTTTTCCACCCAGTTGCTTAGGAAGCCACAGCACTAGGTGAATCACCCTGGAACACAATTTTGACTGAGCATGTCCTAACAAATATTTCTACCAAGTCTTATCAATGTTGGTTGGATTTTAACAGCACTTTCAACTCATTATTGGCTATATCTTGCCAAGGAAATGGGAGCCAAGTGCCTTTCACAAGGACACAACAAGGCAGCCAACCAGGTTTGGCTTGGCAAGCATCGAACCCACAACCATTGTAATATGAATTAAAACTTGCTCAACCATTCTAGATTAGATGTTGAAAATAGGTTTTCCACAGAGTTGTTGTAGAAGCGGCACCATTGTTAGAGGAGACACCCAGGACATAATTTTGATAAAGCATGCCCTAAGAAACATTCCAAGAAGTTTGAAAGAAAAATAACTCAGCCATTGAAGAGAAGAAGTCAAAAATAGGTTTTTCAACTGGTTGCTAAAGAAGCCACACCATTGCTAGAGGAACCAGCCTAGACATAATTTTGACAAACCTTGTGCTAAGAAACATTCCTACCAAGTTTGATCAAAATTAGTTGAGCCATTAGGAATTTAACATACTTTGTCCATTTTGGTTGCAATGGAAGCCATAACACTGCTGCAGGAGCCACCCCAAACAAATTGTGGCACAGCATGTTTTGAGGAACATTCCTAACAAGTTTGATTGGGAAGAAGTAAAAAATAGTACTGGCAGATGCATGCCAGATCCCAGACAAAGGGCCATACCTTAAGCTCATTTGGCCTTACAGCTAAAAATATAAAATAAGATAACATACAAAAATAGAGTTCATTTAATTTACTAGATAAATGACTGTGTGAATAATTGCAAACCTGAGTCTGCTCCTTTCTTCCCAGTCTTCTTCTTCCCAATACTAATATCATCATCAGAGCTGCTTTCACTCTCCTGGTCACTACTTTCTCCATAACTCACTGAAATCGTCAAAAATAAAACTAGGTAGGTGCTAACAAGCTCAGATTTTAAAACACTTGACCAATTCTTTATGTACTTTATTAAATTGACTACTGTCTTGCCTCTTTGCTTTTTTTCAACTTTTTTATATATAATTGGTTTGCATGCCAGTCTATCAATCAGAAGGGTTGCGAGATTGACTCCTACTACTGGAATAGCCTGGGTCAGCTTTCATGATGAGTCCCTGGTAATGTACTTAACTCTAATTGCGATATAAGCTTCATGAGTTGCTGTGCCATAAAGCACAAAAACCAAAACCAACAAACCAAAACCAACCTAAAATTTGGCTGTTTGTTTAATTTCATTTCATAGTTCTTGCATTGCATCATGTTGTAAGTTTCCAAAAAATATTGAAATGATGAGAAGTTCTAAACACAAAATTATAGTTCAAAGTGTGTGTTGCTTTTACTATCAGACTACCATGATTAAGTAAGTCAGTCATATTTATTAAATACTTCACAAACAATCCCACTAATTTACTTTAGCACTGTTACTAAGATGTATTATCATGCAATATTGACCCTAGGTACATTTATATTCACCACTAGTGTCCATACTTAAACTGAAAGGCATTATAATTGTTGAACATGATTGTGCATTCAATATTTATTACATTTGTTGTCTCCACAATTGAATTTGATTGTTTATCCTTATTTTATTTAACAAACAACTGTTCTTCATTCACAATTCCATGGTACTCAAATTGCATATGTTGGTTAAACAGTTTTCATCAGCTCTGTAATAAAAATAATCCCAAATCTCAAGGTCAAAAGGTTGAGCAATTATTAGCTGCAGGAAATTAATACCAAGGTTCAAAACAATAAAATATTTCTTTAAAGAAAAATTCTTTGTGTTTTATCCGCATGGTAAGCTGCATAGTACTCAAACCAATGGTGAAATCAAATATTAAATGTATAAATCTAAAATGCACAGTCAGACCATACTCAGTTTTCTGTGTTCAAACATTTGCCAGAGTAAGACAAGAGTTTTTGCTGTGTTCAAACATTTGCCAGAGTAAAACAACAGTTTGAGTAAAAAGGTTCAAAGTCTTCCAAAGTATTCCATCAATTGTTTACACACTTCAAACCCCAAAAAAAGGAGTACTGAATTATGAAGAAGACCTGTGATCAAACAGCATATACAATTCTGATGTTCAAGTATGCCTAATGTCACATAATTGACCATATCAACAAACTAAAACCAGCCTGATTGCATGCAAAGCATGATCAAATACAGAACTACTCCATAGCTTCTGTAATTGCTGTCTACAGTACTGGCACCTGAATATACAAATAAAAATCTCACTTGACCTCTGAAAAATAGTAAAATCTGCACACACCTAAACTAGAAAATGCACTTTTCCTCATGACTTTTAACCTCATCACTCATACATAAGAACACATACACACAGATTTACCATGTGACCCTCTCCCTCTGTGCCATGTATTATAGTGTCTACCAGAACCTGTTCTGCCCCTTTGGGAGCCTCGTTTGTCTGCCTTCCCTCTGTTGGGCATGGACCTAGAGTTATCTACCTTTTTTTGTGGTATGATGTATTTTGGAAGGCCTTTGAAAAACCAAGCACCAGATTTTTTCCAAACCTACAAGGGAAAGGAATAAGGTTGTTAAAACTATCTCTGTGTAATTATTACACATTAGTGAATGACTGTGAGGTAAAGTTATCTGAATGCAATAATTTACAAAAAGTACAAATAATTCAACTCTTTTGCCTTATTCTCTTCCTATGGAGTTGCAAAAACTTCAGATTTTTCAGGGTCTTCAATACATCCATGCATATTCATAATTTCTGTAAACCTTTTTAAAATGATGCAAAAAAATCAAAACCAGATCTGCCAGTAAGTGAGTGCTTAGGGAATAACCGCCACCACCCCAGCAAAATATCAAGTGTGAATACAATTTACAAAAAATGGGGAGTTAACTCTAAAAGTACTAATCTGACAAAGCCAAATCTTGTATGCAACACAAACTCTTCCCATGATAAAAATGTATACCTAGTTTCATGAAAATATCTTAAATGGTTCTTTTAACTAGATAAGAGTGTGACAAACAAAATCTGAAACAATCGGCCCAGGATGGTCTGATCTCGCTCACCTGGGGAACTGATATATGTATGTTTGTCAAAGAAAATTCTTACATGAACTTAAAATGCAGAGTGTAGGAAAAGTCAGGAGCACTAAGTTGCCACACTGTCTATTGGGCCTAAAAAAAAATAATATGTGTGTTTCTGGTTTCATGCTAAATCAAAAATGGGTTGGTCAGTTGGAATAAGATTTCATTTTTACTAAATTTTCCCCCTTCCATAACCAAAAGCAAGCCATGGTTGTATGACCTAATTTTATTCCTCTGAGAAAAGACCTTGTCAGTATTACTCAATAACACAATGTTATACAATAGTTTGATGTCAGTATTACTCAATAACACAATGTTATACAATACTTTGATGTCAGTATTACTCAATAACACAATGTTATACAATACTTTGATGTCAGTATTACTCAATAACACAATGTTATACAATAGTTTGATGTCACCATTACTCAATAACACAATGTTATACAATAGTTTGATGTCAGTATTACTCAATAACACAATGTTATACAATAGTATTACTCAATAACACAATGTTATACAATAGTTTGATGTCAGTATTACTCAATAACACAATGTTATACAATAGTTTGATGTCAGTATTACTCAATAACACAATGTTATACAATAGTCTGATGTCAGTATTACTCAATAACACAATGTTATACAATAGTATTACTCAATAACACAATGTTATACAATAGTTTGATATACCTCCTCTATATAATTACTTAAATAATTTGCATCTGATAAATCCGAACCGACCACAATCAGCGAACAGCATGCAAAGGTAGCCATTATTGAATCATGCTTTCCAGTCTTGTAGGTGCTAAAAAATTACAGTGAGAAATACTAAGTGTCTTCATGAGTGTGACGTCTATTACTGTTACCTATGATCAAAATGAAATGCAATCTGGTCACAACATTCAGAAAATCTGGAATTCATTTATTTGTTGTTGTTGGGGTTTTTTCAAGTCCTTTTTTATGGATAGAAAATTTCTAGGGTCAGCATCTGGAAAACTGGAGGGTATATATACTAAGATTAATGATGGGAATTACATTTCTGGAGAAAACAATATTGGGTTATTGCTTTTTGTCTTAAAAGCTAAAAATACAAATTATTAATTTTAATTTGTGATTAATGGCATATAATATATAAAATGACATAAAATAATGCATATACATGTAATAACATAAAAGCAAAAAATAATTCTGACATTTTAATATAGCAATACCATTATAAGATATTTAGTGCATTTGGTTTGATTTTTGAGTATGGCGTCTTGCCAGAGGACACAAAACAGTAAATTCATCCCCAAGATTGCATACGCTTTATTGTTTTCCAGGTTAATCTCATCCATAATTTATTTCGTATCTTGTGAGTGTTACCTGTTATATTTATATTTTATATTATGCTTCAGCTTCAAATTACAGAGTATTAAATTTAATCCCTAAATGTATTTTTTTGCTAATTTAAATAACTTATTTTATTGAAATTTATGAATCCAGTATTCTAAAAGTATTTTTTTTTAAAAACCTGTGGAAAACTCAACGTAACCCCACACCTGTGATTCTCAGTTGTCCTCATCAGGAGTTACTTTCCTTGCTTTAATAGGCAAACTTGAAAATACAATCTTTTTCTATTTTTAGTAATAGTGTCCATATTTGATGGCAGATCAGCATCATTTGTACAAATTTTAAATCCCTCTGTGCTGAAATGCTTTCTGTACAATTTTTGGTGAAAAAAAATTTCATTGTGTGTTTTTCTTTTGGTCATTTAAGGGTTTTTCTCTATATTGGCATCATTTGTAAATGCTTGAAAGGTCTTCTAACCAAGATGCTGTCAGGTTTGCTCAAATTCTATTAAGTCGTTTTGGAGAAGTAATTTAAAGGTTTTTCTATATTTAGTAATGGCAGCCATATTTGATGGTAGATCAGCATCATTTGTACAAACTTGGAAAGGTCTTCATACGAAGATGTATTTTGTTAAGTTTGGTAGTATTCTAATCATCAGTTTTGGAGAAGAAGTATAAATGTATCACTGCAAATTTTGAAAAACAATCTACAGATTAGTCAAAAGGAAAAACTTATGAGTTGTCTATTGTGTTTGATTTTGAAAAAATATTTGGCTGACCCTACACATGAATGTCACTGTGATGTCTGCACCTTTCATGTATTGTAATCAGCTGAGACAGCTGATATATTAATTAGCTTGTGTTGTCTTGCAAAAGGACCATTAAATTCTCAACAGTTGTCAAATAAAATGCAGCTTAGCTGCTGAGTAAGCACTTAATTAGGTTTTCCAGGAAGCATTCATGGGTAACGTCCTGACTGTCAACTGACTTTTCTAATTTTTGAATGGAAGAGGGCATTTCACATTTATGATGATTACACTGAAACAAAATTAAGAAATAAAATCAAAACACGAATTTCACTTGACAAGACTGTTCTAATCAGTATTTATTTCTGACATTTGTTGTCACCAGTAGGTATTTCCCAACATTTCAATTGGTTGATATTTCATCAGAAAATGTTTTATTTATTGGGTAAATATTTTAGTTTAAAAAATGTTACAAAATATATGCTTTGTTCACAAAATCTCCACCATTCTCAATGATCAACAAGCGATATATCAAGCTTTTGTTTACCAATTTTGATTGCGATTTTTTAATGTTTTGCAATTAGAAGCCTAATTTTTGGCCTTTTCTATACAAAGAAAATGGGATCCACACCTGCCAGCACATTATAAGTGGGTTCCCGAGTTAACGAGGGGGCAGTGTATTCAACAATATGAGGAAAATGGAGCTAAATGCAAAAACCTGATATATTCACTTAAGTATAAGCAGTTGGTCACTGTTACATGGCAGTGCTTGGACAGAGTACCGTATTTGCCGGCCTATAAGTCGATACTTTTTGACCTGGAAGTCTGAGCTTTGTCTTACACTCCGAATCGACTTATATATGGATTATGTCATTGAAATTGCTTTACCGTATGTTAATGTAATGTTTCGTACGTGAAAAAAAAGAAAAAAATAAAAAAATTTCAAAATACGAAAAGTATAGTGTAAAAAAATAATTATCATTTTGGGCTTCGTCTTATACTCTGCATCAACTTATATATGGATGAAGGATTGAAAATTGACGAAATTAGCGAATTTGACTTATACACCGCATCGACTTATAGGTCTGCAAATACGGTACTCCCAAAGATTCATGTATCCACCAAGTTTTGTGACAATGAAGTGGTGCTCTATGCAAAAACTTAAAAGTTTTCACCTAAAGAAATTAGAACACCCATCAAAATAACAATAAAAACAACAACAATTATAATGCTTTAAGTCTAGTCTTAGCTTCAAATTCAAGACAATAAGAACTCACCTCCCTAGACTCACTACATATCTTACATAACCAAAGAGACTGCTTGATGCTACTGATTGTGTCTACACCACACTTGGTACATACAGCCTGAAAGTGCAATAACATGTATTTCAAAATAATTGCATCAAAGAATGGACAGAAATAAAAATACAATGAAACATGTCTATTGAGAAAAGTTAACATACAGAACAATTGTCATTTTTGTGTTCTTTATTGGGGGTCTGTCAGGAAACACTCTTTCCACACATGAACACAAGAGAAATAGGGCCTGCATGCCATACCCATGATCGGAGCATTGCTGTAAAATGTGTGACCTTGACCTCAAGGTCAATAGGTTCAGAAAACATGTCGCAGAATGAATTGTCATAGCTTCATAATAATTCATCCTAAACATGAACAAAATCAGTCAAGGGATTTAGGAAATATAAGCGAATTTTTGACATTTATTGTAACCAAAACCTAAACACATTTTCAATGACTGTGACACTGACCCCAAAATCAAAGCGGTGAAGAAGTGTCTTACATAATAAATTGCATCAGCTTCTTAATGATTCATCACAAGTATGAACAAAATCCATCAACCGGTTTAGGAAACATAAGTAAATGAAAAAACTTTAACCAAAACCTAACACAAATCTTTTATGATTGTGACCTTGATCCCTAAGGTCAGGCCAATGAGGCAAGCAAGCAAGTAATAGCAGAATGAATTGTCTAAGCTTCTGAACGATTGATGCCAAGTATAACATGAATCTATTAAGGGGTTTAAGAAATATATACAAATAAAGAACTAACCAAAACTTGAACTGTGTATGATAACATTGGTGGACAAGTAACTGCTATGCCTCACTTTTCCAATAATGTGGGTTCAACAAAAATGATATATTCCTTTAACCACATGACAACTGCGCACTTTAGTTGAATATATCCATATCATATTTTTGTCACATTACATATGCATAATAACACCACATAACGTCGCAAATAATGACATGATATGCTCATTCCAAATTAAATTTACGAAACTTGTTGAATAATTTAAATCTTTTACTTGACAAGGATCACAAAATATGGGAAATTATCAGACTCGTTTCGTTAATTGCATTTCAGATGAGCACTCATGCAAGATCCTCTATTTCTGAGAAGTAACTATGAACTTGTGAAAATAACACTAAACAACGCTCAAAGCAATCAAAAGTGTATTTAAAAAGTTTCAAAAGATGTGCGAGTTCATGCTTATCATATTGTGGGAGAACAAAGTTCTATATAGGCACTGTGAATGGAAATATGGGACAGAAATTATGAGAATAAACGTTACGGACAAATACAAGTGTTCCCAATCCACGTTAACCACATCTACTTCAAGTAAATAACAAGAGTTCCTCAAATGGACTGATGCTCTACTGGCCGAAAAGAATTTCCAGGAATTAAATATAAGACCATTTCTAACTTTTAACTGTCGAGTTGAAACCATCTCTTTTTGGTGTTAGCAAGATTTTCAAATTAGCTGCTGTGGTGAACATATTGGATGTCAGATTGGCACCATTTTCATTTATGACAAAGTAGACATCTTTAGAAGTCTTTTGGTAAAGAAGAGTCCCTAACAGGGACTAACACTCTACTGGGCAAAAAAGAATTTCCAGGAAATCAAGATAAGACCATTTCTTCCTTTTAACCATTTTTACCATTTTGAATGATGAAAACACATGGTTTCACATCATTTCATTCATGCTGCAAGATGGTGACCACGTAAACAATTGCTTAGAAGTACTTTGTCAGAACCAGTGAATATCATATGATTATTCCTTCATCTAGGATTTATTCATCATGGATATTGTTCATCTAAGTACTTAAATGTTTTGGTAAATCCTCATTGTGACTAATGCTGTTACTAATTGGATTATTTTTTGAAAATACTTACCAGAGTTTTGCATACAAATAAAATGGTGGTAGATCTAACAATGTCAATACTGTAGACAATTTTCAATGGATCCAGTCTATTTGAGTTCTCTGGATTCACCCAAGAGGATATTCATGATGTAGAAGTAAATTCATGCAGAAAGGTAATCACAGATTTTATCCACATCAAATAAAATCAAGACTGTATCCGTATCCATGCCAGGAACAAATCATCAATGAAGCAGATGAATGAACCTAGGACTAATTTCCAACTCTACAAACACTCTTAACAACATGGGTATGTGTCCAAAATCACTACTTCACATGAAAATAAAGTTACATGTACTGTAATTCCATCAACAAATACCATTTTACTTCAGGGCAGTGGATGCTTGGTTTGGACTTGTAATGGATTTCTTGAACTGTGTTAAGACATAAACAATAGATCTAACACCAGCATTGTGTCACCACAGCCATCCTCAGCTTGGCCCATAACCTCCACTGCTATCAGTGCCTGCCAAGCAAGGCCATAATTAATTACTGACACACTTGCTCAAGTAGACACAAGCTACACAGAGCCTAATTATTTAACACCTGCCTCTCCCCTAGCCCTGGTAGACCGAGATACACTTCATCAAATTGTAGAAAACAATGCCACTAATCAAGATAATGAAAATCAAAGTACATGTAGTACATGTAGTGCTAGCCAAGCAAGACCCCACTTTTAACACCTTCACTTGCACATGCAGGCACAAGCCACATAGTGCCTAAATATATAACACCTCTAAAACTGCCCTCTCTCCATATATATGAATGTATCTATATATATAGTTTCAAGACAATGTTGGACGTCAGATCTGCCCCATTTTCAATTAGGGCCAACTAGACATCATAAGAAGTCTTTTCTTGAAAACCCCATGTCAACATAACTTTCTGTTCAGGAGGTGTTGCAATAAAGAAGATTTTCAAGATGGCTTCTGTGGCGGCAAAAATGGACTTCAGATTGGCACCATTTTTATTTAGGACCAACTAGACATTATATGAAGTCTTATAGTGAAAACCCACATTCTGATATGACCATTCATATAGGAGAAGTAGCGATAACAAGATTTTCAAGATGGCCACTGTGGTGGATATATTGGATTTTCTGAGCAGCACCATTTGCATTTAGGACCAACTAGACAATGGAATGAATGTGTTTAAAGTTTCAAGGGAATCCTCCGAGAAGTTTAGTAGGAGTAGCGATAACAAACCTGTCCTAGCGGACAGACGACGGACAACAGACCATCCCATAAGCTCTTCTGGTCTACGAAAAGTAGAGCTAATAACTATGTAATAAATTTCACTTGTTCTTTATACACATCTTTGAAAGAGTTTGGTTTGGTTTGATGTTTCACGGCTCAGCAATGCAAGTAGGTTATTTAGTGCCAAGTACAGTGCCTTGCCCAAGGACATGCCTCAGTAGCCAACCCGGGCTAATCTGACAATAGTATTCAAACCCGCACCCTATCAGTCATGACTTTAGCATGCTAACCATTGTGCCACCACAGTTCCTGCTTTGAAAGAGATAGAGGACAAAGGAGGCTGATTGTTTATGTTATCAAGATTCCATTGTATTTTCTTACCACTTTCTCTTCAAATATAATTACAGGCAATATTCCCACATGACAGGAAAATTACCTACAAACTATTGTTTGATGACATAACATTCATCACTTGAAATTTAGAACTATTTTAGAAATGAACAAGTCTGACAGTCCAGTGAAAGTGATGTGTTTACAAAGATGACAGTCATTAACCATGTCCAAAAGAAAGAGGTTCACCCATAAAATTATGGAAAATTAGGTAATGAAACATTTATTTCATGGCTATGTAGGGAACAGACCAAACTATCTGACCCTCATTACTGTGGAAAACCAGGTGTTCTATTGCCCAAGGCAACACCTGGTTGTCAGGCAAATAGTTTGGACTGCATAGTCAAGAAAAAAATAACTGTGTACTATTAACTGAAACAAAAGCCAAGTCTCTCACCTTTTTACAGTCATCACAGTAGATAGGAGATGCCCCCATAAGACCAAACTCATCCCCACACAAGATGCATTGGGTTGTCCCGTTACCCATGGCATTTTTCTTCATATTTTCTAGTTTATCTACTAAGTGCCTGTAAATAATACACGTCATTCATGAGATTCTTACAAAAGTTACACTTTAACACATATTACACTGATTTATTTTACAAAGGTACTGCAATCAATGTTAAAGAACAAAATTCAAAACTTCAATTTTCTTGTCATTCAATTTTATATCAACCATAAAAGAAACGTTAGATTTATTAAAAAAGTTCAAAAGTTAAAACCATAAGAAACTGTTGATGATGACAACTGTGGAAAAGACACTTCTATGTCTCTCTTTTCCAATAATGTGTGCTCAACAAAAATGCTATATTCCCAAAAAAAATTATATATTCCTTTTATCACATGCCTATTGTGTTATTTAGGTTAATAAACTCATATCATATTTTTATAATATTTACACATGCATAAGAACTTCTCATCACACATCACAAATAACATGATGATCTGATGTGAGGCAAAGACATAATGTCTGAGGCACTGGAATGTTGTCTGACAAAGACATAATGTCTGAGGCATTCGAATATCATCTGACAACATTTGTATACAGTTCCATGGAATAAAAATCAATATTTTTTTATCATGTGATAAACAGAATCTTACATTCGTGCTTATTCCAAATTAAATTTATGAAACTCATCAAATAATTGTACTCTTTTGCTCATAAAGGCTCACAAAAGATGTAAATTGGTAGACTCATTGCATACATTTCATTTCAATTTTATATCTACGGTAAAAGAAATGTTACAGTAGATTTATTAAAATAGTTTCAAATTTATCAACATGTTTCTTTATTCACACAATTATACCAAAAATTAAATCCACTAATTTTAAAAAATCTTAAATTGCCAATAATTTGATATAAAATAAATTTCCCTCAACTGGGTTTTTACCCTATTCTTTCCTGCTCCACTTGATCAAGAACATCTGCTCTGGCAATTACATTCATAATCTGCTCCTGCTCCTCTAGACTGAGATGCTGATCTCTTTGAAAAGAGCTGAATTTGTTGGTGTGAACTGACCATCCTGCACCCAGTCTGAAAAAAACAAACACTTATACAGTGTTCACACTATTACTAAAGGTTTCTCTATTTTTAATAATAGTAGCAATATTTGATGGTGGAATGGCATCATTTGTACAAACCTAGGCTCTTCGTGCCAGAATGCTGTCCAATTTGATGACACTCTGCAGCACAGTTTTGAAAAGAAGTAATTGAAAGGATTTGCTATTTTTAGTAATGGTGGCCATATTTGATGGCAGATCAGAATCTTTTGCATAAACTAGAAACCCCTTAATGCCAAAATGTTTTCTATCATATTTGGTCAAATTCTGCTGAGAAGTTTCTGAGTGCAAGCTGTTCTTTTCTGTTTTTAGTGATAATAATAATAACAACTTTATTTAAAGAGAGTGACACAATTAGTTGCCTGGAACAAATACCCTCTATTATTTGCATATTTTGCATACATAGCTGCATATATAGTACAAAGTTGTATGCTTAGTACATAGTTGCATGTACAGTACATAGTTGCATGTACAGTACATAGTTGCATGCACAGTACATATTTGCATATATAGTACATATGTGCATGCATAGTACATAGCTGTATACATTGTACATAGTTGCTACTTTGAACTTGTAATATCTTTGTCAAATCAAACATTCATTTTTTCATCTAGTGAATTTGATTATAATGAAATAAATTTATATTTGCATTTTCTCTAATTTCCTCTGGGATTATATTCCAAATTAGTGGTCCCAAATATTAAAAACTTTTCTTAAAAGCGTTCTTTATTTGGTTATGCAAGGGAAAGATGGATATATGAAACTGATCTTGCATGAAATAGTTCCATGAGATATAATAGGACCATATTGTTTGAAACTTTATGCATAAGTTTAGTGTTTCTTCAAATTATTTAATCATTAACCTTTTAATATCATTCATTACATTCTGGGATGTTTTCAACATTATCTAGGATAAGTCTGCAAGCTGTTTTGACAGCAGAAATAATTAGCAAATATTCTTGTCAGAAATGTTTCCCCAAATAACATTACAGCAGTCTAGGTATGGTTGTATATAGCTTTTGTAATATATATACCTACCGTATATACTCGTGTATAATCCGGGTCCAAATGCAAACAACACAGACCCTTATTTGCTGTCGCATAATGCGCCGGTAGATCAGGGTCTATGTTGTTTGTTCTACCAATCAGTCCTTACAAACTGCATAGACCCAGATCTGCCGGCGCATTATGCAATGGCAGATCTGGGTCTATGCAGTTTGCAGCTGGTATTGGTTATACGCGAGTATGGTAAGTTTAATGGATAGATATGGCCTTATCTTGTGTAATAACATAATTTTATATGACTAGAGTATGTTGATAAACACTGGAAATTGTTCTCAAGGATCACCCTAAGGATTTTATCATGAGTAACCATTTGCTGACAAATGTCATTCAACTTGCAATAAAATTTTTTTGGGTTGTATTTACCATATATACTCATGTATAATCTGGGTCCAAATGCAAACAACATAGACCCTGACCTGCCATCGCATAATGCGCCGGTAGATCAGGGTCTTTGTTGTTTGTTCTACTGATTAGTCCTTATAAACTGCATAGACCCAGATCTGCTGACACATTATGTGACAGCAGATCTGGGTCTATGCAGTTTGCAGTTGGTATAAGATTATACGCGAGTATATATGGTAGCTTTATTTTGTTGGGTAGTAATCATCAATACTTTAGTCTCTCTGTTTACTTTTATGCCATTTTCCTTACACCGGGAATCTAATGTAAGTAAGGCGATCTGAAGGGATACCTCGAGGTCTGATTTTACCTGTATGAAAATGAGAAATAGGAGTGGAACAGGATTGACCCCTATGATACTTGGTACATCTTTATAAAAACTGCCATCTATTTTAACCCAGAAATAGGAGTGGACTCAGGATTGATCCCTTGATACTTGGTACATCTTTATAAAAACTGCCATCTATTTTAACCCAGAAATAGGAGTGGATTCAGGATTGATCCCTTGATATTTGGTACATCTTTATAAAAACAGCCATTTATTTTAACCCAGAAATAGGAGTGGACCCAGGATTGATCCCTATGATATTTGGTACATCTTTTAAAAAAACTGCCATTTATTTTAACCCATCGTGTTCTCTTTGTTCGATAGGATGTAAACCAATCAACTTTGGAATGATCACATTGATATATGTTCAATTTTTTTTATAAGAATATAATGATCAACAAGGTCAGTAGCTTTTCTAAGATCAACTTGTATGGATACAAATTTTCTTTGACCTAAGACAGTAATCCATCTATCATGGAGACCAAGGCTGTCTCACAGCAGTGGTTTTCTCTGAACTCTAATTAATTTCGGTGAAATTAAGTTATAGGCTGACAAGTACATCATAAGATTTTTATGAACCTGTTTCTCAAGAAGTCTGGATAGAGATGGTAAAATTGATATGGGTCTCTTGTTATTGACCTCTTCTCTGCTGCCTGACTTGTGAATGGGCGTAATTGTTGCAAATTTTCATCTCTTGGGAAACAATGAGGTGGATATGTTTAGATTACATATGTAAGCTAAGCCATCAGATAATGTGGCAAAACAGGTTTATGATTACTTTAATACCTTTTCTCTTTTCCACAAGGAACAGTCCAGTTTTTGCAAGAACATTCATGTCAAACAGCCCTCACAAAATTAACTGATCTATGGCTGGAAGAAATTAATAATGGCAACCTAACTAGCATAATATTTCTCAACTTTAAAAAAGCCTTTAATCTGGTTTCTCATGATATTCTCCTAAGTAAGCTATATTGTTAGAGATTTCATGACCAGACAAAAACATTGGTTCAATTCAATGACATATTTATGATAGGAAGCAACAAGTCTCTATGGGAAATGTCCACTCTATTCCATTTCTATTAGGCATGGTATTTCTCAAGTATTGGGTCCCCTCCTCCTTCTTTTATTTATCAACGATCTTCCACTCTGTACTTAAAATACAAATACTGACATGTTTGCAGATGATGCAATAATCTTTTCATCAAGTGACAATGTCAATACCCTGGAATGCAAACTAAGTTCACACCTTAAGTAAACTGAGGAGTGGCGAAAACAAAATAAGATGGTAATAAGTGAATCTAAGACAAAATGCAAGCATATGGAAATCATCTAAAACACTTGCAAAATTAGAAAAGAGAGATATATCCTGTACATTAATAATACTGCAACTGAAAATATAAAGTATGAGAAGCTTTTAGAGGTAATCACTGACAGAAGTTTTAAGTGGGGAAAAACAAGTACAATATGTTTGCAGGTCCTCACATCTAAAATTTTATGTTTTATGACAATGTATAACACTGATATAAACTTGACTACATGCCACATTTTTGCACAACAGCCTAATGGTACATCTAAGCAGAAGTGATCTTTAACTGCTATGTGTACATAAAGATCTTGCTTAAAGTCATTTCAAAAAAGTTATTAAAAGGATGAAACAAAAATTTATATATGCAGTTAAATCCTCCTCCTTTCATAACTTGTTAAGTATGTATTTGTAGATGTGTTTACTTGTAAATACTTATTTTCACAAGAGAGAGAAAAAAAACTAGCACAAAGACGCTTTGCCTTAACATGACTTATAATACTTTCTTTAAAATTATTATTATTATTATTATTATTATTATTATTATTATTATTATTATGGCCAGGTGAGCTAGCAAGAAAATACTACAGCAAATGCAATGACTTACCATTGCAAATCCCCATATTTGTTATTGCATATTCCAACCCCACCAAATACCATCCCAATACTCAACCCCACCACCAGACAGTGACCCAGGGTATGTATTGCCAACTCCATCACATATATGCTTCATCCACCACCAGACAGTGACCCAGGGTATGTATTGCCAACTCCATCACATATGCTTCACCCACCACCAGACAGTGACCCAGGGTATGTATTGCCAACTCCATCACATATATGCTTCACCCACCACCAGACAGTGACCCAGGGTATGTATTGCCAACTCCATCACATATATGCTTCACCCACCACCAGACAGTGACCCAGGGTATGTATTGCCAACTCCATCACATATATGCTTCACCCACCACCAGACAGTGACCCAGGGTATGTATTGCCAACTCCATCACATATATGCTTCATCTTCTTCCTCATATATAAAGTTTGGTTAGAAAATATCATTGTAACTAAAATTATGTACATCTGACCTTTGATCCCCTCTAACGGAAACCAAGGGATGGGAGCTGAGGATGACTTCTCCCAACCCCTCTTGCAGATGGTTACATCAAGTGCAACTTAACCACCAAGTTTTATGAATTTCCTCCAATCGGTTTAGGTGGAGATGTGATAACGGACAGACGGAGGGATGGATGGAAATATATACCCCGCTAAAGCATGGGAATAATAATGTGAAAAGCCATATTTATCCATTCTTATGACATCATACTCTTACATTCCACCTAAATTTCTCTGAATAATGTAATTCTCTTTATGACATATCCATCCACATTCTGTCGGACAAACATGCCCGAGAAGCTGGGCTAAACAAAAACATGGTTTTAAGTGTTGGCACCAGATGAAACAAGCAGCTGGACAGACAGACAGGACAGACATCACCAATCTACAATCTGGAGTTGCTTTACATTCCAGCCAAAAATTCGATTCGTGCTCATTTCATTTTATGACAGAATTTTGTGAGATACATGAGACTGTTATATGACCTGGAATTCCTCACAGCATAAAGTCTGTTAATGTGGCAGATAACAAAGGGAAATATGTGCAAGCATCAGGAATTTAACTGATTATACATTCACCTAGTTTAATAAATTTCAAAATGCAATTTATACATAGACACACACTGAGTACATGTAAAGTCAGCAGAATGGTGTACATTGGACTAAGTACTTACTTAGCTCTGAGAGCCAGCTGACGGTCATTTGGACAAACCCAGTGATCCATGTTATTGCTTGTTGATAATTCCCCCATGTGCTGTTTGTATGCCTGTATTGTCTGTGTCTGCACAAGGCAGGCTATCTGCTATTGCCTTGTCTCATAAAAATGTCATCCAGAGTGTATCAAATGGTTGCACAAGTAAAAAAGAGTCCTGGAAAAAATAATTGTTACAATAGATATGCATGTCTGCTAACTTGTCTCATTTTCTGTTTGATTAGAAAAACTGTGGGAACATTTAGATTACTATATATACTCGTGTATAAGCCGAGTCCAAATGCAAACAACATAGACCCTGATCTGCTCACACATAATGCGCCCGCAGATCTGGGTCTATGCAGTTTACAGTTGGTATCAGCTTATATGAGTATATACAGTCGAAGCAATGTCACATAATGGTAGATATACTAAGGGACCAACCATTCAATTTGGAGGGGGGGTCTGGATTGTCTTTTACCTCAAGATACATTTTTTTCCCCAACTAATTTAGTGGATGTAATAGGTTTTTTTTCTCTCTGTAAATTAGGCCAGAATTTAAAAAAAAAAAATCCCCAGTCACCCTCAACCAAAATTAAATGGTCAGTCTCTAAGAACTCAGACCTTTCCACCCCTCAAGGGTCATTCAGTTTATCTCATATAAATCTTTGCTTCACTGCCCAATTTTTCCCCACATAAGAAATGCTTGCATTAGGAAAGGATATATTTCATAAAGATTACTTAATCTCTGGGATAATATTGTAATTAATAAACAAATATGTGCTATAACAAACTTCATTTCTTTTCAAGTCATGAAAATAGAAGAAGAATCAGGACAACTACATACACAAAAATCTTCAATGTTGAAACCAAATAGTTAATACAGTTCTAAAAGTCCCTTAGTGTCCAGAAGTAGAACAAAGAAATCACAAACCACTTATACCAGAATGTCATTTTAATTTGAAAAGCATTTTACCAGAAACAAAATGTTGCCAAAGCCTGCAGAGGGAGACTGCCCCTGCGTTATGTTACAATTAGTCTCATGCACGTCAAGAGGCATCCAAATACCAAATACATGTAAATGTCTTACTTCCATGCTATTGAAAAGGTAATAATTTCACAAATCGAAGGCATACAGTCACATCCTTGTCATGATTTCCATCAAACCTGTTACCTCAAACAACACAGGTGTGTGATAACAGAATAAAGTCAGTTTGATGCCAATATTGCTGAACCAAACTTCACTAGCTGCTAGTGATCTCTTACTATAATGTACCTCAGTACAACATAGACCCTTTTATAAGGCTGGTATGTTTACAGATTCCATTACATTATGTAAGAGTCATACTATGTATAATGTACCCCCAGTATAAGGCACCTCAGTATAACATGTCTCTTTTATAAGGTTGGTATGGTTATGGATCCAATTACATTATGTAAGAGTCATACTATGTATAATGCACCCCCAGTATAAGGCACCTCTGTATAACATGTCCCTTTTATAAGGCTGGTATGGTTACAGATTCCATTACATTATGTAAAAGTCATACTATGTATAATATACCCCCAGTATAAGGCACCTCAGTATAACATATTCCGTTTTATAAGGCTGGTATGGTTACTGATCACTTTACATTATGTAAGAGTCATACTATGTATAATGTACCCCCAGTATAAGGCACCTCAGTATAACATGTCCCTTTTATAAGGCTGGTATGGTTATGGATCCAATTACATTATGGACTAGTCATACTATATATAATGTACTCCCAGTATAAGGTACCTCAGTATAACATGTCTCTTTTATAAGGTTGGTATGGTTATGGATCCAATTACATTATGGACTAGTCATACTATATATAATGTACTCCCAGTATAAGGCACCTCAGTATAACATGTCGACTTTTATAGGGCTGGTATGGTTATGGATCCTTTACTTTTTTTAAGGCTGGTATGGTTATGGATCCAATTACATTATGGACTAGTCATACTATATATAATGTACTCCCAGTATAAGGCACCTCAGTATAACATGTTTCTTTTATAAGGTTGGTATGGTTATGGATCCTTTACTTTTTTTAAGGCAGGTATGGTTATGGATCCGATTACATTATGGACTAGTCATACTATATATAATGTACTCCCAGTATAAGGTACCTCAGTATAACATGTCGACTTTTATAAGGCTGGTATGGTTATGGATCCTTTACTTTTTTTAAGGCAGGTATGGTTATGGATCCGATTACATTATGGACTAGTCATACTATATATAATGTACTCCCAGTATAAGGTACCTCAGTATAACATGTCGACTTTTATAAGGCTGGTATGGTTATGGATCCTTTACTTTTTTTAAGGCAGGTATGGTTATGGATCCGATTACATTATGGACTAGTCATACTATATATAATGTACTCCGTGTATAAGGCACCTCAGTATAACATGGTTACTTTTTATATTATGTGAGAGTAATACTATGTACAGTGCACTCCAGTATAAAGTGACCCCACCTACAACTAGGTCAACTTTTATGGTCTTTGAATAGTGTTATAGTGAGGGATGACAGTAGTTGATAGTTAACTGGCATTTCAGAGCTCTAGATAAGAATTTAATAAACTGCTTATTTTATGCCCTGGTTTGGAACTTTTTTGATAACAAGATGGTAATCAGCAATTATGTAGCTCACTTCTATAAAGCTTGTATTTGTCTCCAGTAGCCTTCTGAACATTAATTATCATGCAGAAAATAAATTCTGACTAAAGTGATCTTGACAACAAAATGTTGGCCCCTTTTCTAACAAGATTTATCTTGCAATTATTCTATCTGTGCATTTTAACTTTTAATCTTTTCAAAATTTAGAACTTTAACTTGTAATTGGTACCATAGAGCAAGCATTGTCCTGGTATATATTTAAACCATATACATACATACCTACATACATACTGTGACAGGGCCTAAAAGACACATTTTTTATTTTAAAAAATAACATTATTCTCTATGATACCAAAGCATATGCATAATAATTACTTGATAAAACCAGAGATTAACTTTTGTTTTTGCATTTTACAAAAAATTAATAATTCTTCTTAAAACTTTGCTGAAAGCTATTATGTCCACAGCCAGAAGTAATATTTTACTGTGTGAAAGTCACAGGCTTTGAGTAACCTTGGTAACAGTCAGTAATACAAGCACAGTTCATGCATCAATAATTACCTTGATTAGCCACTACATCTCAGGCCTCACATGAAAAACATGCACCTAATTCCTCTACTCTTTCACAGTACAATCACCTCAACCTGTTGTGGGTAACCTATCACAATATGCAGTGTACAGTCCTTACTATGGAAAGTTTATCACTGTGTAAACATTTATTCCCACTTCCAACTGCACTCATCATAAAGAGCTGTATATAGTATGAACTTAACATATATACTACTAAGAGATACTGTACATCCAATTATAAAGTTTCATGATTCCAGCATAAACAGCACCCAATAAGTGACCCTTTAAAAATAAAATTTCAACAAAGTCACTGATGCATAAAATATAGGTCAGAGACCTCTTATCGCATAGCAGGGTGTAGTACTTATCAAGATGCCTCCCCTCAAAAAAATGAATGATTCCAAGTATAACATTATCTATACAGGAGGTAAGAATAATAGAATCCTTCATGTGCAGTGGTGTAGGATAGGAAAATTCCACCAGAGGGTCAAAGTTTTGTGTCAGACACAAGGTTTTGAGCAGTATCTGATGCAAAATTTTGATCCCGAATTTGGAATTTTACTGAAGCATAATGAAGGATTCTTTTTCTTACATTTATGAATGAAAAATGAGGGTCAAAGTCAAAATGACATATTTTGAAAAATGACGTAACTTTCAAACAGTAAAACACCCACTGAAAATTTCTGTACCTTAAACTAAAGTGTAAAAGTTAGGTTTGCACTGAAAATTTCAGTGTAAACTTTAAATGATGTTTAAACACATTTTAGCTTTCAAAGAAGAATGGTTGAAATGGCTATGGTAATGGCAATACACAGTATCCAAATTGTGTACTGCAGATAGCTTACACAATGATACAAATGTGAACAGATCAAAAAATGAAGTTTACTCTTATCCATAGGAATAATTGAGACAGACAAAAAATAATGAAATAATCCTCAATTTAACTTCAATCTAAAATTGATTCACTCTTCAGAAATAATAATGACTATGCCTTTCAAGAAAACAACAATTACAACAACGGTTTTTTCGACTTGAAATTGGGCTAAAGAAGCCATATATGTAGCTAGGTCAATCAGTGAGAAAAGGCCTGTTTGCAGGACACTTAACTTCAACCACTGCCACTTTTAGTATGTAAATCTGTTGCAATTAAAGTTTATCTTGATTATTGTGAAAGAATATTCAATTGATAATGGAAATCTGGAAGTTTTTGATACTTTAATAGAGAGGTATACAATCATCTAATTTGATAATCCTGTCATGACACTGCTTGAGATTGAACCAAAGTCAGTGAAACATGAAATATGGATCACAGTGACCTACTTTTGTTATGAGGGTAAGGTACTCATCAAGATGCATCCACTCGTAAAGTGTCATGATTCTATGTATAACAGTATGTATACAAGGGTGCAAAAAACACTATTTCATCAGGAGTTAAACAGAGAAACTTAACCTAATGTAATAAAATGTAAAATATAGGCCATAGTGACCTTCTTTTGTTTTATGGGTGTGGTACTAACAGAGATGTATGATTATCTAGTGATGATTCTAGCATGAACAGAGTTTGAGAAATAAACTTAAAACACAAAATTTTATAAATCTAGGTATAACAGAATATTTAAAGAGTGCACACCAACTATTTTGTCGGCTGCCTCTGTGTGTCATTGGGAAAGGCACTTAGCTCCCATGTCCTCAACATAATATAGCCAATAATGTGTTAAAACCAACAACAAAAACAACTAAATGCAAAAATTAACCTAAGCCAGTAAAAATATTAAATGTAGGTTACAGTAGCATTCTTTTGTTATAAGGTAGTGGTATTAATAGGGATGCATACTGTGCCATCATCTAGTGTCAGATTCTAGCATGAACAGAGCTTGAGAAATAAACATAAAAGTCAATCAAGCATAAAATGAGGGTCTCAGTGACCTACTTTCATGCTGAGTGTGTAGTATTCATCAAGATGCATCCTCTCACCATGTTTAATGATTCCTGATATAACAGTTTATATACAGTACAGAGTGCAAAAAAAACTAAACTAAAGACAAAAACTTGACCAAGAATGTACAACTAATGTATATGTACAAAGTTAGCTCCCTTAGCCTCCTACCCTGGGGGTAGGTACTATGAAACCCACTTCAACTGTTGACTAGGATCTAGAAGAAAGAATGGTTGAAATGCACTGAGGCTGTATAAATATAAACTTTTATATGCAGATGCCAATGCCATGTGTTTAAGTACAATAGCTATCCTCTACTTCCTAAATTCACAAAATTTTGCAAACACTAGAAAGCAAAGACTTACAATACAGACTGAATCTTACTCATCAAGACTTCAATCATGCCTAAGAATGCTTCAAATGGCTTAGTGACCCAAACTAATTCCAGATGCATTTGATTATATAGCTCTTTTTGAGTGTGTTTTCTCACTGTGAGCAAACTTGGAACATCCATAACTTGCCATAATAGCATAGATCATATTGATCAAATGTACCATCATTATTTAGGACTACTAGGTGTCATAAAAAGTTTCTCAGTGAAAACACCCATTGTCTATAGGACAATCTGTTCATAAGACTGAAGAAGCTAAAACAAGATTTTCAATATTTACCATGGTGGCCACATTTTTCAAAACTGCCATTGTAAAGCCTCTGCTGAAGAAACCAACACTTGACCATAACGATTTAAAGAACTACTGCCCAGATTCTAACCTCCCATTCATGTCAAAAATCTTAGAAAAAGTTGTTCTATCCCAACTTGTATCTCATCTGAATTCAAACAGTCTTTTTAGCAATGTACAGTCTGCATATTGCCCTCGCCACAGTCCCGAAACTACTCTTCTGAAAGTAGTTAATGACCTTCTCTCTGCTTTGGATAGTGGAAAGATTACCCTCACCCTCCTTGACTTGTCTGCAGCATTTGACACAATAGACCATGATATATTACTTCACCATCTCCATCATGTATTTGGCATTCACGATACAGCCTTACTATGGTTCAAGTCCTACTTGGTCAACAGGACACAAATTGTGTCCGCAAATGGAAAACACTCCAGCCCAGTTGATCTATGTTTTGGTGTTCGAACAGGTTCTGTTTTTGGACTTGTTCTCTTCATTCTATACACTCAGCCGCTCTCAAGTGTCATAGATCATCATCCAGTGTCTCACCAATTGTACGCTGATGACACTCAAATATACAAATCGAGCCACCCAACTGAAGTTGATGCTACCATCCAAGGTGTAGAGAGGTGTATTTCTGATGTGAAATCATGGATGACATGTAACAAGCTGCAGATGAATGATGATAAAACTGAAGCCATTCTCATTCCAACAAAAAGACTTTCTCATTCACATCCTTTACCTCAAACAATAAAATATCAGCAACACCAACATTAAATTCACACAGTCAGTACGAAACCTAGGTTGGTCAAAAGGACACAAATTGTGTCCGCAAATGGAAAACACTCCAGTCCAGTTGATCTATGTATTGGTGTTCGACAAGGTTCTGTTCTTGGACTTGTTCTCTTCATTCTATACACTCAGCCGCTCTCAAGTGTCATAGATCATCATCCAGTGTCTCACCAATTGTACGCTGATGACACCCAAATATACAAATCGAGCCACCCAACTGAAGTTGATGCTACCATCCAAGGTGTAGAGAGGTGCATTTCCGATGTGAAATCATGGATGACATGTAACAAGCTGCAGATGAATGATGATAAAACTGAAGCCATTCTCATTCCAACACAAAGACTTCCTCATTCACATCCTTTACCTCAAACAATAAATATCAGCAACACCAACATTAAATTCACACAGTCAGTACGAAACCTAGGTGTTACTCTAGACAGTACTCTCTCATTGTACCAACATGTCATGAACATATGCAAGGCTGCATATCTTGAGCTGAGACGCATCAGCTCCATTCGCAATTATCTTTCAGTTCATGCCACTAAAACACTTGTGTGTTCCTTAGTACTTTCAAGACTGGACTATTGTAACTCAATTCTATCTGGTTCATCTCAGTATCTACTCCAGAAACTTCAAAAAGTTCAAAACACAGCTGCTCGGATCATTCTTAGAGTACCACGAACAGCACACACCTCCCCCCTGCTCTGTACCCTACACTGGCTACCCATTAGATCCAGAATCGAACACAAAATTTGTTCTCTGTGCTACGTTTCATTGACTGGCTCCAATCCAACATACCTATCTCACCTCACCTGTGTGTACACACCAGCATGATACTTACGCTTTTCTTCCGACACTAGTATTCTCATTATTCCCACTATCAAAATGAAGTCATACGGACAACGTTCTCTTGCATACCAGGGCCCAGCATCATGGAACAAATTGCCAACTGAACTTAGACACAAAGACACAGTGATCTCATTCAAGAGTGCTCTTAAAACTCACCTATTTCAACTGCAAGAATAGACCGATGGACTTAATAATGTTTCCTTACCTTAACAAGTTTCAGCATGTTTTTGTTTTCTAATTTCATGGTGTTTGTTTTTCATAATCATATCATTATATATGTTTTAGGTGTTATATAATGTTGTAAAGCGCTTAGAAATTCTAAAGATTAGGCGCTATACAAAGTCTTCATTATTATTATTATTATTATTATGACCAGCACCATTTTCATATCATTAGAAGTCTAGTTTAGTGAAAACCCGATGTAACTATGACTATCAATTCTGGACAAGTAGCAATACTAAGATTTAAAAGATGACCAGCATGGACATGAAATCTGCGGTCTGATTAGCACCATTTTCATTTAGGACCAAATAGACAATATAAGAAGTCTAAGTGGATGTGCATGGGGCAACATTTTCATTTAGGACCGACTAGCTGTCATAAGAAGTATTCTAGTGAAGACCTAATTTGACAATAAGATCATCCATTCAAAATGAGTAGTGGTAACAAGATTCTCAAGATGTCCAAGGGCATGATTTTCATAAAGGACCAACTAGAAATCAAAAAGTCTTTTAATGAAAACCACATATTAATAAGACCATTCATTCGGGAGAAGTAGAGAAAACAAGATTTTCAAGATAGTCACCATGGTAGCCATATTGGATGTCTAAGGAGCATAATTTTCATTTAGGACCAACTAGACATCATAAAAAGTATTTTGGTGAAAACCTCATTTTGACACAACCATACATTAAGAAGAAGCAGCATTACAAAAATTCAACATGACCACCCATTTATGAGTAGCTATAAAAAGATTTTAAAGACGGTCTCCACAGTGGCCATATTAGATGTCAGATCAACATCATTTTCATTTAGGACCAAACAGACATCATAATAAGTCTTTTAGTGAAAAATCCCTTTCAATATGAGGATCCAGTAACGTGTAAGAATAACATGCTTTTTAAGATGTCTACTATGGTGGTAATATTGGATGTCTGATCAGCACCATTTTCATATATGACCAACTAGATAGACATCATGTGAAGTCTTCTGGTGAAAACCTATGTCGATATGACAATCCATTCAGTAACAAGATTTTCAAAATAACCACCATGGTGGTCATATTGGATGCCAGATTGGCACCATTTTCATTCAGTAACTTGATATCATAAGAAGTCTTTTTATGAAACCCCATGTTGATATGACCATCCTTCAAGGAGATGTAGCAATAACAAGACTTTCAAGATGGCTGACATGATGGCAATATTAGATGTCAAATCAGCACCAATTTCATTCAGGACCAACCAGACATCATAAGAAGTCTTTTGGTGAAAACCCCATGTTGATTTGACCATCCAGTCTTGAGAAGTACATGTAGTGATAACAAGATTCTGAAGATGGCCATTGTGGAAACCATACTGGATGGCTGAGCTGCACCATTTTCATATACAACCAACTAGATCTTGGGATGAATGTGAGTGTAAAGTTTCATGGCAATCCTCGAGGTAGTTTAGGAGGAGCGATAGCAAAACTTTTGATGATAGATGATGGCCAGATGATGGCCTATAGCATAAGCTCTTCTATTCTACGACAAGTAGAAATGAAAAGACAAGAATCAAATGGTATTTAATTCAGTTTTATGGAAAATGAAATGTCCATGTTCATTTGACAAAAAACATCCACATGTGAAAATTCTACAGAATAAAACTAAAAAACTGGGTCCTGATTTTCCATGCAAATGTTCAGGAATTCCAACATCAAATTTACTTTGCAGTCTATGGTTCTGAAAGTCAGCCCCAAATTTTTCAAGCTGACGGGCCAGTTGGTCCACTGGCACAAAAAACAATCTAAGTACTGTAATATGTACAAAATTCTGAGTGGCCACTGAACAGTCCTGTCAAGTTATCATTAAATAATACATTGTTATTACATGCTCCAGTGAATATTTGTTCTTTTTGCATTTTCTAGACACTGTTGCAGGTATGGTCATGAAACTTGATGTGTGCATTCACCTTTGTCACTTATGTTGGCACCTATAAAAAAGTCAATTGTGGTTGAAATGACCTTCTTTCTTGCAAAAGTGCCTCTGCGAAGTTTTTGTGTTATGTCCTGGCAATGCAGAGACATAGCATTCTACACAATTTTATGTTGGTTTATTTAAGTACATACCTTTAAACTGTAATCAATTATAAGCATAAAGAGAAAAATCTTTAATTTGGATTTCATGGATAGGGAATACAGTAAGAATTCTGTTTCATGCCATTTCACTTGTGTCCTCTCTTCGTACTTTTCTTAAGTACCAATGTTATTTTTGTTTTGCTTAAAATGGCTATCTTCCAATGTTTTTCAGTGAAATGTGTACTTTTTCACTGGAAAATGAGGCTTTGTCTGTACCCACCCCAGAACCCCTTCTAAATCAAACCACCGAGAAAAGTGTCAGAAACTTATTAATGAATGTATTCTGATTCTACCAATGACTCAGGCATGCCACTTATTTTCAATGTTTTCTGTCTGCTCCTAATACAAGGTACTTCTGTGTGCATATTTTCGATGGAATTATTATGGATTCACTCTTACACATGCCATGAGATCAGTTGGTGAGTACACGTGTTGATACTTTAACTATTCATGCTCTGCATTAGACATGTACATATACATGTACCAATGCATGGTTCTCTGAATAAAGTAAAATATTATATGTGCAATCTCTCTGTTTTCACTACATGTGTATTTCTCGTATAATATGCATTGATTTAATATGGTAACTGTGCCAATGAAGCTTGTAGTTTTGCGCCCACTATTATACCCCCTTCCCTTTTTTTGGTGCATGCATCATTTTCTTCAGCTAAATTACCATATTTGCCGGCCTATAAGTCGATACTTTTTTACCTGGAAGTCTGGGCTTCGTCTTATACTCCGAATCGACTTATATATGGATTATGTCATTGAAATTGCTTTACTGTATGTTAATGCAATTTTTCGTACGTGAAAATCGTTGCATACGATGTACCAATAAATAATACCTATAAATAATACATTTACAGACAATCTTAATCATTTCCCTTCGTCTTATACTCCGCATCGACTTATATATGGATGAAGGATTGAAAATTGACGAAATTAGCGAATTCAACTTATACTCCGCATCGACTTATAGGCCGGCAAATACGGTACTTGGTTGGTTATAGCATGGTTCGGTACATAGCACAATGTCGTTTTGTGGACCCCGACCATGTGCTATAGCGGGGTTTCACTGTAGTTCCTACTGGCTCCTAGGAATGAGTTCTTCTAGCTCTTTTTAATCCCCTATGGTGTTTTATGTCTTTTTAATCACCTGTGGTGTTTTATGTCTTTCTAGAGGCACATATTTTTTTGAACTTCAAGTGGTTTATTGTTTCATTTCTTCAACAACATACAGGGCTAAGTATGCATGGAAGTATTTTATAAGTGCCTAAGACATTTGGCTAATGAAATTTTCTAATAAAGTAGCCACTCTAAAGGAACGTACAAGTAAACACTATTACATTGCTCCTCTGTATCATCAGTGTTAAGAGCAAAAATAAGGTATACAGTAGCAAAGCTGATAAACAATTCTTACAGTTGTCATCAGCTGCGACTGTTTGTAAGACAACCACCTATTCAACCTATTTTTAAAAAATGTGGGGTTGTTTGTCTGACCATCCATATTACAGCAACTTTGATAACATGCAATGCAAAATGATACATTTCCCACATACTGCAACTTTGATAACATGCAATGCAAAATGATACATTTCCCACATACTGCAACTTTGATAACATGTGATACAAAATGATACATTTCCCACATACACTTTTGATTGCAGGGCAAATCTAATATAATTTGTGACAACTTCTCATTTGACAGTATGCTTCCTGAAATCAGACCCTCCTGGTTGCAACTGAAGCAAGCAAGGTACTTTTTAGTGTTAAGTGTTGAAAAATGTTTGTTCAAGGGGATATTTATTTGTTGGTTTTAATGGCACTTTTAGCACATTACTGGCTATATAATGCCAAGGAAACAGCTAAGTGCCGTTCCAAAAGACACTCTGAAGCAGCTAACCTGGGCTGGCCTGTGAGGGTATCAAACCCATGACCCTTGGATTACGAGTCTGACACTCTACGAACTAAGCAACTGTGGCTCCCTTCAAGATGATGAAATGATATGCATAATAGCACTTTTATTTGCAGTCTATCCCTTCAATCATAAAACTATATTTGAATCCAAATTTCACTAAAAAATATTCTGACCATTCCAAAGATGGGATCTGTTCATTCTGAGTAACATCAGTAAGCCTAGAGTAACATTTCTTACTCAAAACACTGGGCAAACTTTCATGACAGGGGCTTGGTTTATGTTGGTATCTTACATAAAGCTTGCCACAAGGTTGCAAATAAATAGTTGCACAGTCTCGATCAACCTTACCTAGAACCTCTTTAAAATCATTTCCTGTGACCAACAGCAGGGCAACCAGGTGTTGTTTGATTTGATTGATTGCAGTTTTACATAAAACAGATTAGCTTGTGGAAGCACAAATTAACAAGCTCCCACAACACAATAATCCCCTCATGAGACATCTATATCTAATTGCCAGTAATGGTGATTCATTAAATCAGAAGAGGAAGCTAGTAAATATATAATGAAAACAGATGAAGTACCGTCTATACTCATGTATAAGACGAGTCCATATGCAAACAACATAGACCCTGATCTGCCATCGCATAATGAGCCGGCAGATCAGGGTCTATGATGTTTGTTCTACTGATTAGTCCTTATGAACTGCAAGGACCCTGATCTGCCAGAGCATTATGTGATGGCAGATCTGGGTCTATGCAGTTTGCAGTTTGTATCGGCGAGTATATACGGTATATCTCACAGTAATTGACATGCAGAAACACACATTATCTCGACATGCCTAGAGACCTTTATCAGAAATGAATTAAAAATCTATACATCAATAAATTTGAATGCTTTAACATCAAGAAAAACAAATACCAGAATATTATATCTAAAAAATTTAAACACTAATTTCACAATTAGTGTCAACAACTTGAATAACTTGATTTGGATGACTCATATGTCAGAACAGTATGGATGTGGAGGATACAGAAAAGTCGGAGGAAACCATCAACCTTGAATATGCAACCACAGACTGTCTGTATAAAATACCATGTACCAGTTTCAGTTAAAATAATAATAAGTCTGAATATGAGTTTTATAACAGAAACTCCCAATTTGGACATTTTTATGTCAGTCAAAACATTAGTCCTGACTGACATGTCCGGCATATATAACGAATTCCAGAGGCCTGGTTCGCACCTACATATTCCTTGGATTTAAATCCCATGGAAATGTGTTTTAGGCATTTAAAAACATTAATAAAACTGGACAGTTACAGAAATATACAAAGAGATAATACTGAATATGTACAGTCATGGCAGGGGACTTCAGGAGCTATTTCTATGTTAATACAGTCATGGCAAGGGACTGCAGTAGCTATTTCTATGTTAATACAGTCATGGCAGGGGACTGCAGGAGCTGTTTATATGTTAATATGGTCATAGCAAGGGACTACAGCAGCTATTTCTCTGTTAATACAATCATGGCAGGGGACTGCAGGAGCTATTTCCATAATGTTGGATATCTGAGGATCATTTAAGCAGTAAGTCCAGTATCTTGTATACAAATATATAGACTGTTATACATTGAAACCATCTTCAAATTCTATGAATAAAATTAAATACAGGCGATAAAGTCTGCTGGAGTCACTTACCATAAGCACAGTATTAATACAGAATTCAAAATATGAAATGCTTATTGATCCAGTCCCAAGCATTACCATAGTATCTATATATAAAATAAGCTTTTGTTGACAGACAAGTTTTTATATTGGAAACTTGAAGGTATTCATTATTTTTCATGTTGCAACAACAATCAACTGTTGCCATTACACGGCACTGCTATAAACAGGTGATAGTAGCATTTCCATATTTGGTGTTCATATTCAGTCTGCATTAGGCATGTCGTTGCCTGTGAACATGTGGTAGATTTAATCTGATTGAATGCCAGCTGATGCAAAACTAGTGTTGTTGTGATACAATGCAAGTCTACAGGCAAAAGAAATTAAATGTACCACTGCATATGCTGCAACTAAGCACAGAATCTAGGACAGCAGAGGAACAAAGCAAGTGTGTTACTGCTGGGCTATGAAGGCCCTTATCTACAGTGGTCGCTCACGATAACAAACCTAATCGATGCAAATTTCTGGATAACAAGAACACCCACTCTGGACCTCAAAATACAGATGTCCCTTACTATATAACACTGTTCAGGGAATCCCTTACTATATAACACTGTTCAGGGAATCCCTTACTATATAACACTGTTCAGGGAATCCCTTACTATATAACACTGTTCAGGGAAGCCACAAAAGTGGTACAGCTCTCCCTCATTATAATGCAGTAGTTGGGGTCCATAACCACTGACTGCGTTATGTACCAACCCGCATCCTTGTTATGTACCGACCCACATTATATTGAGTACCATGATATGTACGGAACCACAATATAGAGAATAGTGTGATATACAGAACCATGGTATAGCGGGCACTATCAAAATCGTTAAAAAATGGTGTTTTGAAAAGGAAATTAAGATATAAGACTAAGTTTCACATTGTTTTCTTTCAACCCATATTGTTATACATCGGTATAATTTTGGTCATGGGGTCCATTGTAGAATCGTATTATATCCGAAATTACGTTGTAACGAGGTGTGTTATAATAAGGGAGAGCTGTATGTGTTTTAAGTGAGGTCACCTTATGCTGAGAAAGGTTCAATATAAAAACTACTGTTATCCCCAAAATGGGATCCATGACCATACCCAAATTTTATGAGGGACCGTATTATGTTGAGGTACTTTATACTCAGAGACCAATGAACACCCCAAAATGGGAAAATAATTTATTACACGATGTGATTGGCACAACATTTCAAAAATCCATTTCATCTTTTGTTATACAACACATGTCTAATATCACATCATAATATCACAAAAATGGCAGCCAGACAAAAAATAATATCCATGGAATCATATTTCTAATGTACTTCAAATTCCTTTGCTAACACTGTTTTGGGCTCTATACAGTAAAATGCAGTGGTTTTTGTCAAGTTATAAATAGTATCGAACACTTATTCACATTTATTATGAGATTTATAAAAAAATTTAAATAGTTTCAATCTTTTTCAAGCCCTGTCACTCTGGATCATATATTTAAAAAAACACTTTTTAACAAATTGTTTCTTACAGTGCAGGCCTACAGCAATTAATGGATCTTTATGAAATATGCCCCCACTTATTCAGATAAGAATATTTTTCCTAATGATTAAAAAAATATGGAATTTTCCAGACTTGTTACATGAACCAAAATAATGAGAAATTGAACATTTGATTAAAATCAAAGCAGTAGTTTGTGTGGCTCAAAGTTACTATGCATTTATATATTTTCATCCAGGTTGTGGAAACACTTTCAAAAAGTTGTTCCACGTTATGTAACATGATACTCACACCATGCCTAACCTGATGACTCTCACAATGGACATAGGTAATTAGATACATGTAAGTAGGTAATTAGATACATGTAAGTAGGTGCTAAGCAAGGCTAACTGATATTTCTGAAAGGTCTATTAAACAGCCAATACGAAATTCTTATTATGGTCAGATACATACCACCGGGTATATGCTGTGTATTTAATGATAAGTAAAGATAATTTGGGATACCGTATATACTCATCTAAAAGTCCAACTGCAAACTGCACAGACCCAGATCTGCCATTGCAAAACACACCAGCAGATTTGGATCTATGCAGTTTGTTAGCAGTAATCAGTAGAACAAACAACCTAGACCCTGATCTGCTGGCACATTATGCGATGTCAGGTCAGCAGATCAGGGTCTATGTTGTTTGCAGTTGGACTCAACTTATAAGCAAGTCTCTACAGTACCAATTTTCGAAATTTTAATAAACAAGAGTCCCTCGAAGGGACTGAAGTTCTACTGGCTGCAAAGAATTTCCAGGAATTCAAGATAAGACCATCTCTTCCTTCTAACTGCAGAGTGTTGAAACCATCTTTGATATTCTTCAGTGATAACAAGATTTTCAAATTAGCTGCTGTGGTGGACATATTGGATGTCAACTTGGCACCTTTTGCATTGAGAACCAACTAGGCATTATAAGAAGTCTTCTGGTGGAAACCCCATGTTGATACGATTTTCCGTTTTGGAGAAGCCAATTGTTGATACGAATATCCATTAAGGAATGTGGAGTGATAAGACTCTTTTCAAGATGGACATCAGATCGACACCATTTTCATTTTGGACCAACTATACATCATAAGAAGTCTTCCAGTGAAAACTCTATGGCAATATTACTTTTCTTTCAGAAGGATTAGCAAAAACAAGATTTTCAAGATGGCCACTGTGGCAGCCATATCAGACATCAGATAATAAATGGCACCATTTTCTTTTAGGACCAAATAGACATCATAAGAAGTCTTCTGGTGAAAACCCCATGGCAATATTACTTTTCATTCAGGAGGATTTGCAAAAACAAGATTTTCAAGATGGCCACTGTGATGGCCATATTGCACATCAGATTGGCACCATTTTCATTTAGGACCAACTAGACATCAAAGGAAGTCTTCTGTTGAAAACCCCATGGCATTATTACATTTCGTTCAGTAAAAGTAGTGATAACAAGATTTTCAAGATGACCACTGTGGTAGTCATATTGGATATCAAATCGGCACCATTTTCATTAAGAAACAACTAGACATCACAATAAGTCTTCTGGTGTCAATATTACTTTCCATTTAGAAGTAGTCGCCATAGCAAGATTTTCAAGATGGCCACTATAGTGGCCATATTGGATATCAGATCAGCATCATTTTCATTTAGCACCAACTAGACATCATAATAAGTCTTTCAGTGAAAACCCCATGTTGATATGACCATCCATTTAGGAGGAGTAGCAATAACAAGATTTTCAAGATAGTGACTGTGGTGACCATATTGGATGTCCAAGTGGCACCCTTTTCATTTAGGACTAGATCATGGCAATCCTCCAAGTAGTTTAGAAGTAACAGTAACAAACTTGTGCTAACGGACAGACGGATGACAGACAACAGACCATCCCATAAGCTATTTTGGTCTACCAAAAAAAAAAACAATTAAAGATGTTGATATATTTTTCTTGTACTCTCCATTAATATCATTTAAAATGTGTAAATATTGGATGTTCGGCATGATTGGACTTTCGGAAGACAATCTTACATTCACCATTTTCCATTTCCTTATTTCTGTGCTCTTATCGCATCATAAGCAGATTCACAAATACTGTATGTACTCGTATATAAGCTAATACCAACTGCAAACTGCATGGACCCAGATCTGCAATTGCATAATGCGCTGGCAGATCTGGGTCTATGCAGTTTGTAAGGACTAATCAGTAGAACAAACAACATAGACCCTGATCTGCCAGCGCATTATGCGACAGCATATCAGGGTCTATGTTGTTTGCATTTGGATCCATCTTATACGCGAGTACAGACGGTAATCAATCCCGGTGTGGATAAACAAGGGTGTGGTGTACTGTTTTACAATGCAGTTACTAGCATTCAACTTCCCTTACATAATTTATCCTTAACTCGTGTTCCAGCTAAAATCTGACAAGGCAGGGTGCCAGCCCCCCCCCCCCCCCCAAAAAAAAAAACAGTACAGAGTCCATGAAATTCTTGTAGAAGGGTACATAATTTCATGTCAATATACAGGAAACAAAACATATAAATTAGGAAATTAAAAAAATATATCATATAGCTGCTTTTATTTAACTTCATAAAATTTAACTGTCACAAACAATTGTAGAAACTTATGTACATTTACTGCCACTGGATATAAGAGGTCTGACTATTTCATACATGTACATTACATCATGAGTAAGCAACAGTTTACACTCTCTACAGTCTTTAAATAATCTATAAAACTCTAAAAATGCTCTGATATCATGAATATTTTTAATATGTTGAGACTTTCAAAAAATCTAGCCCAGATGTTTGCCAACCTCATGTACTATGACCTCCTTTTACAAAATTCAGACCCCAAACACATATCACTTATTATCACTGTAACCTAATTCTTTTTATTCCAGTCTCAGTAAATAAAGCTATTTTGTGTCAGCAAAAGTTTTTTTCAGTGATGTTGATTTAGTCAAAAAGTTAGCATGCCCCATTGGCACATACTAAAAGTCAATTAAACTGCTGCACACAATATGTAACATGGAACAGAGACAACATGCCAATCCAGAAGGGGCATGGTACAACAACAACAAAATGTGCATAAATCTTACAAATGAAATAGGGGAGGGATGCAAATTGAAGGCCAGAAATAAGGGAATGGCATGCAGAGTTTGGGAAGGTGCATTGCATCCCTCTGTACCTGCCTAGCTGTTATACTGCTAACAAAGCAGAGATTTTTTACAGATTTACAGTAGTGCAACAGGTAAATAATTACAAGATCCAATATTATGGTGTAATAGCTTGGAGGCAATCACATTTTCCCATCCACATCAGACGTCAAGATGAGTGTATTACTGATGTATTGAACATACTTCTCTATTTTACTCCATAATTGATATAGCAAAAATGTTTGCTAATGTATACTGATTCAAAGGCCCATGAATTATAAGTATCCAATATTCAAATATAATAAATTGTATATCATCTATGTTTGAGTTGACACCAAGACACAGAAATCCCAGTTGAAGTTTTACATTATTTGTCTTTCGCAAGACTTTGCCAAACACAAGACATTATCTAACTACAATACTGGGATTTACTTGTCTCAGTGCCAAACCTTACATTGATCATTTGTCGCACCTATTTGCTTTTTATTTAATTTTAGGAATTATTCAAATAATATAAATTTATTGTATATACTTACTTATCCAACTGCAAACTGCACAGACCCAGATCTGCCATCAAATAATGTGCCATCAGCTCTGGGTATATGCAGTTTCTTAGGAGTAATCAGTAAAACAAACACAGACCCTGACCTGCTGGCACATTATGTGATTGCAGATCAGGGTCTCTGTTGTTTGCAGTTGGACTTCACTTATAAGCAAGTATTTATGGTATTTTAATTCTAAAATGAGTGCCATTAATTTTGTATATGCAATAAAAAAACACTCAAGCTGAGAGTTGTCATGATGAGAAGACAGAAACAAGTAACCTGTGACAGTCAACCCATGATCTGCAACAAGAAAAGAATTATAATTCTGTGATATTTCTGTCACTTGTTTGCAACATGTTAACCAGATACATAAATCTATATGTTAGAGTGATACTGTACTTCTAACCAATGTACTTGCCAAATATGTTGCAATGATACTGTACTTCTGACTACAGACTTCCCTAATATGTTACGATGATACTGTACTTCTGACTACAGATTTCCCTAATATGTTACAATGATACTGTACTTCTAACTACTGACTTCCCTAATGTTAGAATGATACTGTACTTCTGACTACAGACTTCCCTAATATGTTACAATGATACTGTACTTCTAACTACAGACTTCCCTAATTTTACAATGATATTGTACTTCAATGTATGTCCCTAATATGTTACAATGATACTGTACTTCTGACTGCAGACTTCCCTAATATGTTACAATGATACTGTACTTCTAACTACAGACTTCCCTAATATGCTACAATGGCACAATGATATTGTACTTCTGACTACAGACTTCCCTAATATGTTACAATGATACTGTACTTCAATGTACTTCCCTAATATGTTACAACAGTACTGTACTTCTGACTACAGACTTCCCTAATATGTTACAATGATGCTGTACTTCTGACTACAGACTTCCCTAATATGTTACAATGATACTGTACTTCAATGTACTTCCCTAATATGTTACAATGATATTGTACTTCAATGTACTTCCCTAATGTTACAATGATACTGTACTTCTAACTACAGACTTCTCTAATATGTTACAATGATATTGTACTTCAAACTAATGTACTTCCATCATATGTTACATTGATATGGTACTTCGAACCAATGTACCTCCACGATATGTTACATTGATATGGTACTTCTAACTAATGTACCTCCACACTATGTTACACTGATACTGTACTTCTAACATACTTCCCTAATATGTGACATTGATACTGTACTTCAATGTACTTCTCTAATATGCTACATTGATACCGTACTTCAATGTACTTCCCTAATATGTTACATTGATACAGTACTTCAATGTACTTCTCTATTATGTTACACTGATACTGTACTTCAATTTACTTCCATAATATGTTACACTGATACTGTACTTCAATGTACATGTACTTCCATAATGCTTCATTGATACTGTACTTGAATGTACTTCCCTAATATGTTACATTGATACTGTACTTGAATGTACTTCCCTAATGTTACATTGATACTGTACTTCAATGTACTTCCCTAATATGTTACACTGATACTGTACTTTAATGTACTTCCCTATGTTACACTGATACTGTACTTCAATGTACTTCCCTAATATGTTACACTGATACTGAACTTCAATGTACTTCCCTAATGTTACATTGATACTGTACTTCAATGTACTTCCCTAATATGCTACATTGATACTGTACTTCAATGTACTTCCCTAATATGCTTCATTGATACTGTATTTCAATGTACTTCCCTAATATGTTACACTGATACTGTACTTCAATGTACTTCCCTAATATGTTACACTGATACTGTACTTCAATGTACTTCCCTAATATGCTACATTGATACTGTACTTCTAATGAATGTACTTCCATAATACTTTAGTAAAATTACAGTGGCTTAAAAACCCATAAATCATAAGTGTCCATGATAATGTATTATGGGTTTAAGCCAATAATACTGTAGTCTATACCCCCTCCCCCCTTATGATATATACTTGTGTTTATACTACTATGATGTTTTACATGCTGTTCTGATATACATCAGATTCTATGCATTACAAAGCTTTGCAGATTCACTAAGGCTTAACAGCCTATGAATCACACATATACACTATTATTGAAGAATTATGGATTTAAACCAATTCAGTTTTGTTTCTTACAAATTACCCTAACACTTTGGTACAATCCACCTTATAAAAAGCACCATTAAACCAGCTTATGACTAATCCACAAATGCACTTACCAATACCTTCCTAATCAGTTATCCCTTGACTGGCAGTTTAATGAAGAGTTGTGCGACACTACCACTACTGAAGTATCGCTGAATCCCTATAAATCCATAATCCTGTTAAATGGTCTGGCTGTGTTGGTGTCTGTATGGCTTATCAGATGAAATGCTCTTCCACAGGGTTGCTGATGTCACTGATTTTTTTGTAGGCATTTATGAATCTCAAACTCCAAAAGCAGACAGCTTGGTGAATTCTCAGCTTCTTGTGACAAATGATCAAAATTATCAGTCATGTAATCTGGTAATCTGTTCTGTGGACTAGAAGAGCACTACTTCAGCCAGATATAATTGTGCATAAAATATCTTCACTTTTAGAAGAGGCCGAGGGCTAACTGCTAATAACAAAACAAACAGAGTAAACCTCCAGTTATGTCTAGCTAATTGATACATTTATACAGAATATATCATGTACTGTCTAGCTAACTGATACATTTATACAGAATATATCATGTATGGCTAGCTAATTGATACATTTATACAGAATATATCATGTACTGTCTAGCTAATTGATACATTTATACAGAATATATCATGTACTGTCTAGCTAATTGATACATTTATACAGAATATATCATGTACTGTCTAACTGATACATTTATACAGAATATATCATGTATTGTCTGGCTAATTGATACATTTATACAGAATATATCATGTACTGTCTAGCTAATTGATACATTTATACAGAATATATCATGTGCTCAGGGACACATTGTTAGTCTGTATCATCCAAAATACAGAAAAGTGGTGTTCATATAAATAACATTGTATTGTACAGAGAAACATATCCAATTCAGCCCCTGCATAATATTATCTTCTAACTTCCTGCCAATTATGTCTGCAAAACTAAATCCATCATAGTATGTGTATATAGTGAAGTCATTTATTTTCATGCATATCATTTTTTTAAATGTTGCAATAAATGCTAATTTTGTTGGAACTTTAATCTGTGCATATGTTACACATGGTGCTATATTTTCTTCATAGATCAATACATTTTTGTTCGGTCTTTAAATTCCTAGTTTATAGAAAACACAAAATCTACACACATTAGTATCGTGCTAATTTACATGATATCATAGTAACTGATTGGATATTTGGCAGCTTAATGCTTTATCCTAAATCTGTTAATCCCTTTCAAGGTCAGATTCCAGTTTTCACTGTATAATATATGAATGGTTTACACTCAGATTCCACTTTTTACTGTATATATGAATGATTTCCACTCAGATTCCACTTTTCACTGTATATACTGTATGAATGGTTTCCATTCTCTCGTTTACCGCATATGACAAATGCAGAAAATTATGTATGTGTGTACAGGAATTAATGGTACATCAGCACAATCCTGGTTACCGGTATATAGTGCCAAGTATGTTTAAGTACCGTTTATACTCATGTATAAGCCCAGTCCAAATGCAAATAACATAGAGCCTGATCTGCCATCGCATAATGCGCAGTTGGTATTGGCTTATACACGAGTATATACGGTATCCCCAAAAAGGCATACAAAACAAAATTAGAGCAAAAAGGTTAAAATCCTTAAATCACAGAGTCCATTTTAAAAAAAATATAAACCCAACTCTTTTAAAAAGTCCAAGACCTTCTTTGTCAGCGTGAACATCATCATGGGACACAACCCAGATCGAAAAGATTGCCTCCATTAGTTGTTTTCCCTGAGCTACAGGGGGATGCAAAAAAGAACAAGATGGGAAAATACCTCTCCACCTCCAACAAAAAAACTTTTTATTCAGCAGACCACCAGAAGCACTAAACTAATAGTGAAAATTATTTTTATATTTTGTTTTAAAATCGTAAAATTGACTCAGTAACGAATACAGTGGTGCCTCTGTATAGCACCATCCCTCATAAGACATTGGTATAATCATGGATCCAATTTTTAGAAGCAGTTTTGGTATTGAACTGACCTCAGTATAAGGTAACCTCTTCATAAGGTAGTAAGCTTTGTAACTCCATGTAACATAATTATACTGAGACCAATGTATATACCGTTGACTTCAGCTTTAACACTATGTCTCTCTCTCTTTCTCTCTCTCTCTCTCACTATATATATATATATATATATATATATATATATATATATATATATGATTCTTGACTGTATAACGAGAAATGTCTTGGAGTCCTCCTGTGTGCAATTCAATAAAATGTTTTATTCTGTCAATATAGGTGTAGAACCAGCCATTCTTTACATACCAATTGATGTAAGATTTATAAAGCATACAAATGAAATAATGACATATGTCAAATATGTCAAAAATTTAGATGCAAATCATAATTGTTTAGGATGGTTACTTCATGCTGAAAGTTTCAATTTACCAATACTTTATTCTGTCCTTTTTATTAGTCTTTATTAAATATTTTCTGACTAGAAAAATAAAAGTTGCTACATGTACCACAGCATTCTGTGAGTTCGCTTTTTTCACACATCTCTCAGGTTTTGCACTGTTATCTACTTCAAGTTTGGAAACTTGAGAGTCTGACATAATTGTATCACTACGGATTTCAAAATGTCAATTTAAAATATAAAAAAGAACTACTTTCACAGCAAATCTAATTTTATTTTCCCCATGCTGTAAGAGAACATGATGCAAAATCAATCAATTTCTGTTCCCAACCAAAAAAACAGATATTCATCACAGTTTAACAGCATATAGCATAACCTTTCCTACACAGAAAGTTTATATTGAAGGCCAAAATGGGGGAGGGGTTGTTAAAAGGGGAAATGTATTGGAAAGTGAGCCTACTACCCATTTGGATAATCTATGACTAAACAAGAGTCCTTAGAAGGGACTGATGCTGTACTGGCTGAAAAGAATTTCCAGGAATTCAAGATAACAACATTTCTTCCTTTTATCAGTCGAGTGTTGAAACCATCTGATATTCTTCAGTGATAAAAAGATTTTCAAATTAGCTGCTGTCGTGCATATATTGGATGTCACCTTGGCACCATTTTCATTTTTGACAAAGTAGACATCATTTGAAGTCTTTTGATGAAAACCCATGTCATAATGATCATCTATTCATGGGGAGTTGTGACAACAATAATTTTAAGACAACCGTCGTGGCAGCCATATTGGATGAATGTCTGGCACCATGTTATTTAGGACAAACTAGGTATCATAAGAACTCTACTGTGAAAACCCCAGATTGATATAGCCATCCATTTGGAGAGGAGTAGACATAACAATATTTTCAAGATATGACTTTCCATTTAGGAGGAGCAGCAATAAAAAAAATTTCAAGATGGCTGATGTGGTAGCCAGATTGGACATCAGATTGGCATCATTTTCATTTAAGACCAACTAGACATGATAAGAAGTCTTTTAGTGAAACCCCATGTTGATATGACCATTCATTCAGGAGGGTTAGCAATAACAAGATTTTCAAGATGGCCACTGTGGTGGACACACTGGAAATCAGATCGGCACCATTTTCATCTAGGACCAACTATGAATCATAAGAAGTCTTTTAGTGAAAACCCCATGTTGATATGACCATCCATTCAGGAGGAGTAGCAATAACAAGATTTTCAAGATGGCTGCCATGGCAGCCATAATGGACGTCAGATCAGCACCATTTACATTTAGGACCAAGCAGACATCATAAGAAGTCTTTTAGTGAAAACCCCTGTTGATATGACCATCCATTCAGGAGTAGAAATAACAAGATTTTCAAGATGACCACTGTGGTGGCCATATTGGATGTCTGAGCAGCACCATTTTCATTTAGAACCAACTAGACCATGTGATGAATGTGTGTGTAAAGTTTAAAGGCAATCCTCCAAGTAGTTTAGGAGGAGTAGCATAACAAACTTGTGCTAATGGATGGACAGATGATGGACAACAAACCATACATAGAGCTAAAAACAAAGCATACTATCCTATTCATTTCAATAAAACTGTAGTAAACATCATTATACACATTACTTACCATATATGATTGCGTATCAGCCAATACCAAATGCAAACTGCATAGACCCAGATCTGGGTCTATGCAGTTTGTAAGGACTAATCTGTAGAACAAACAACACAGACCCTGATCTGCCGGTGCATTATGCGACAGCAGATCATGGTCTATGTTGTTTACATTTATTATACGCGAGTTTATACAGTAGGTTTAATCCCAGTTCTGAGTACTTATTGCAAAACAAAGTTTGACCTTTTTAAGTTACTCATCAATAGTTCATTACAAAGCCTTACCTTCTAATAGTTTTTCAAATATCATCTTTTCATGGTAAATCCTGTTGTCCATATCATTATAGGTATCCCTTATTCTGTGTAACTGATCAAATATTCAAACTAATTGACTTTCTTGTTCAAGTTGTGAAAATTATACCATATAAAATACATGTATCACCATATACAAAACACTGCACCTGTTTCTTGTTTCATGTACAGCCATGTGCTCTGCCTAACTCTGCCAGACAAGATGTTGACAAAATACCATACATGCTTTAATAAGTCATTATCTCAGAATGTAGCCCATACCTACTCTATCTACATGTACCATCACAAAATACAGCACTCCCTCACTATATGGCCCTTCATTATAACACTGTTTCTGTTATAAGGCAAGTATGATCATGGATCCCATCTCATTAAGTGGTAGTAAAATTAAATGCATCATGTACTTTATTATAAGGTGATACATGTATAACCATATGGCAGTATGTTCTATTACTCCTAACAATGGTGTTATAATGAGGGAGAACTGAACTTGCAGTTTCTATATTTCTGTTGTAATTGTAACTTTACAAATACTGTATATCACATTATTTCTGTAAATACATGGAATTAGCATAACTGTGACATAACCATTTTGTGATCTGCTCATTTGTATATGTATACTATTCAACTTGGTTGGCATATATGTGACTAAAACAGTTTGAATTTAGTTGTCATACTTACTCTTTTGTCCTTAATTTTCCATACACTTTGTATTACTTTTTGGGTTATATGAATAATTTTTGGTAAAAAGTATTAATTAGAGTTTTTAATTAGAGTCTTCTTAAGTACCTACAATTTGCATATTTTTAATATTAAATAGTTTTCTGTACAAAAAAGAATTTGAGAACAAAACATAATTAAGATTTCTATAAACTGATGGTGTATGAGAAATTAAAGGGTATGAAAAACATAAAACTGACAATGGTACGTATGTTGAGCCCACCTCTGGACCTATATTTAAAATCCGAAAAGGATGGGACAAAATGGTACTGAAATAAAAGGAAAGTAAAAACCATAAAATTTGTGTGGGCAGACATACAGATGGACATGCACACAGAAGCCAAAGTGATCTCCATGTTAAGCTTCCACCAAGACAGGCAATTATAGACCATATGTTAACAAGTTTTTCTATGTCAGTGAAGTTGTTTCAATATACAACATTCTACATATTTGTAAGCAAGATACAGGACTTAACCAACCAGTAACAGCTGCAGTGATTAATGTGATGGATAAATGAATTTTACAGGGGGGGGGGGGGGGGGGGGGGTAAAAACACAATGTAAAACTGCCACTCTGAAATCAATATATCAAAAACAATTACTGCCAGCAAAAACAATAAAAATATACAGAAGTTAAAAAGATAACCTGACAGTCTTCCAGTCATACAAAAGGTTTGTGAACTGGTTTACTGGACTAGAGGTTTGGTTTGGTGTTTTAAGGCACAGTAACACAAGTTAGTTAGTTAGTGCCGAGGCAACTGGAGTAAAGTGCCTTGCCCAAGGACACACCATGGTAGCCAACCTGGGCACGTCCCATGATAGAATTAAAACCTGCACCCTGTGACCACATGTTTGGCATTCTAGCCAGTGTACCACCACAGCTGCTGTCTCAACTAGTTGCCTCATACGGCATATGGGAGTGCATATCTGCAGGTTGTAGAATTATGAATAAGTGACGATTGTGTGGTAACTGGTTCTGTGTGGCAACTGGTGCAGACCCTCTAATGCACTGGACATAATTTTGTGTACACATTTTATTAATCATTTTTCAGGTTTACAAACAGTTAGAGATAAAAATTATATTTCCAAAGTACCTACAATTTACATACATTTAATAACAATCTTTTCCAACTTTATAGTAGTGAAATTGCAAAGAATGTAATCTCTGATTCTAATAAGTCACAATTATTTAAATAAAAATCTAAAGTAATCATTAATTACCTCATGATAAAGGATGTAACATAACTGTGAAATCCAAAGCCGGCCAATAGCCACAGTGAAGTTTGATGAAAAATATGACAGAAATTACACAAACAATGAAAAGCAACATGATGCAAACAGACTTACCACATCTATTTTAACAAAGATATCACTTCTGAACATTAGGCATAGTTTGGCTTCAGTCCTACAGCCATTCCTATTTACAACTGAATGAACAGTTCCAATTTTATAACATCCAGTTTAATTCAGTGTTGACCAATTTATTGATTCACCCATCCTACAAATGACGAAGGCGGCTTTATGTTCAATATGACTGTTCTCAAGGCATATAAGCACATGCTCTCTATGCACATGAACTTCAACTTGGTGCAACAAATCTTGTGCCCTAACTCAGCAGCTACCAGAGTGCTGGGTCTGGGCTACCATATATTGAATTCTGGTACCCCTATGAGCTAAAAAAAATGCTTGGTCTGGGCTACCATATATTGAATTCTGGTAGCCCCATGAGCTAAATGAATGTGGAGTCTGGGCTACCATATATTGAATTCTGGTAGCCCAGTGAGCTAAAAGAATGCTTGGTCTGGGCTACCATATACTGAATTCTGGTAGCCCCATGAGCTAAAAGAAATCTGAGTCTGGGCTACCATATATTGAATTCTGGTAGCCCTATGAGCTAAAAGAATGCTGGGTCTGGGCTACTATATATTGAATTCTAGTAGCCCTATGAGCTAAAAGAATGCTGGGTCTGGGCTACCATATATTGAATTCAGGTAGCCCTATGAGCTAAAAGTGCTGGGTCTGGGCTACCATATATTGAATTCTGGTAGCCCTATGAGCTAAAAGAATGCTGGGTCTGGGCTACCATATACTGAATTCTGGTAACCCTATGAGTTAAAAGAATGCTGGGTCTGGGCTACTATATATTGAATTCTGGTAGCCCAGTGAGCTAAGAGAATGCTAGGTCTGGGCTACCATATACTGAATTCAGGTAGCCCAGTAAGCTAAAAGAATACTTTACCTGGGCTACCACATACTGAATTCTGGTAGACCAGTGAACTAAAAGAGTGCTGGGTCTGGGCTACCATATGTTGAAATCAGGATAACTATGTAACTGTATAAAGAAAATGGTTCTCACTGGTCTTCGATATGAGGTCTATTTTGGGGACTACTCTAATGTCCTCAGCTTCCGTGACCACTATTTTGAAATTAGTAGTTAATGTGCTTCCTAAAAAAAATAATTTTTAAACCTTAAAATTTTGTTCAATATTTACTGTAAACCTTAAAATTTTCATCAGCATAAAATTCGATGAATTTAGTGAAGAAACTGGATGTGCAGCTTTATCCAGGATGACCATGTATAGGGTTTAATGGCATATCAGCACAACCCTGGTTATACAATGCTGAATAAGTTTAAAACTGCTAAAATGCAAAGTCCAATCTTATCCAAGTCCAATCATATCAAAGTCCAAGACCTTCTCAGCTTATTATCAAGGGACACATCCTTGGGGAAAAAAGGTTGCCTCTATTAGTCACCTTCAAGGACATAATGGAGAGCACATTGGGCCTATTCTACATCCCAGAAAATACATAAAATTCATCATGAAATTCACATTATGTTGCATTTACAAGATCTGTGAACATTTACCAGCCCTAAAATATCAAGGGACCATCAGATGTCCACAGATAAATACAAGAAGGCCAGGGCATGCATGCTGCGTCCATGATCAAAGAATTTCTGAAAACTGACTACTGTGTCTCACTTCCTACTAATGTGGGCTGAAGAAATATATCATAATTTACCAGTACATTAACTTTAACAAGTACTACTTAACAGAACACTGTATAACAATGACGCATATATGACTATGATACTGGACTTAATACTGCAAAACTCTCTGAGTAATTCCCATTAGACCAAAATATGTTATTCTTCATGAAAAAGAGCCAATCACTGACCTACAACACATTTATTTATCCCATTACATCATCATTATGCTGTTCTTTGATAAATCTCATATTTTCTATATGTAAACAAGTGAAATACAAGACTCACTCACTATATCACCCTTCATTATAACATGTTTTCTTTTATAAGGAAGGTATAGTCATTATGAAATACTAAAATTATATGTATAATGTACTTCATTATAAGGTGGTATACTCAATGGCTTCCATGAACAGCATTATAATGAGGTAGGTCTGTATTGTTATAACATCACAAATGGTGTCACAGCATCAAATAAAGGCATTGAATAAAGTCCAAGACATGCAACTGTACTTCAATACATTTCACTGCACTAATTTCTAACTGCAAAAGTCCAGGAAAAATTCAATAAATTCAATAATTTCTTTGTAATGTCATGTGATAAATTTAATCTCACATATAAGATAAAGCACTCCCTCACTATAAGGCCCTTCATTATAACACTGTTGCTGTTATAAGGCGAGTATGGTCATGAATCCCATTTCATTGAGTGGTGGTAAAATTATATTAGCTAAGCTAGCTGAACATAAGTCCAAAACTATGTGTTGGTTGATTCATTATAAATCTGACTACAGTACAATCGAAACTAAACATATCAAAGAATTTCCTAAATCAGCACAGGGCTTTGTACCAAACTCTTACTCCCATGATACCAGCAAATCACTTGTGGCACAACAGCTTATCAATCAGGATTCCACTCAGCCCAAAATCAACCCTTGAAATGTCTGTTTGCTTATATTGATTTCTGTGTATCCATGATGACTCAACAAAAATCAATACAGAGATACAGAACCCGTAACTAAGTAGTGTGTGCTTGCCATCAGCAGCAAAACACACCATAGTCTTTTTGTGTTTTGTAAAGATTACCAATAAAAGTTCTGTATTTGTATACACTGAAATGAAATGTTATATTATTGAAACACACATACAGTGTAAATAGTATATGATAATAAAAATTAAATGACTTCATTTAAATTGTAAATTTAGTCAATACTGTATCACATGCTAAACCGCTGGTATATGTAGTTCTGATGTCACTGTAGTTGACCATCTGACTCCAAAATCAATAGACTTTCTTACCAAACCTGTAAGTTGTCCACAAAGTTTGGTGAAGGTATATGACTGAAAACTGAAACTTTGGGGCAGAAAACATTCTTCTTCTTTCAGTTGTAGTGACTTTGGTATTTCACTTTTTGGCCCCAAAATCAGTTTGGTCTAGATCTGTGATGTAGAACTAACATTACTGTGTGGAAAACATTTTTCTTCTTTCAATCACAGTAACCTTGATTTATAGACCCCAAAATTGATAGGCTTCTTCCTTACCCCTAGAGCAAGATATCCAGAAAGTGTGGTCACGGTAAAACTTGATTTATTGTACAGTAATGAAATCGGTAACATACAAACAGACAACATGAACAAAATACACTCTGCTTTATGGCAGGCATATAAAACTTCAAACGTTTATTTTGTCTTGCATATAATGATCCAGGGAAGATTAATATCATTTTTCTCACCCGCTAACTTTTACTTGTATCCGACACCAGATAAGGGATTATTCTAGGTCTGCCAGCAACAAACAATGTTGTTAATTTAAACAGAGCATTCAGCTGAATAAGCTTTCAAGCTGAGGTCTGACAACCATAACAAGAGTCCCTTGAAGGGACTGATGCTCTACTGTCCAAAAAGAACGTAATGAGTGTTGAAACTATCTCTGATATTCTTGGGCGGTAAGATTTTCAAATTAGCCACTGTGGCAGCCATACTTGATGTAAGATAGGTACCATTTTCATTTAAGACAAACTAGAAACCATTAGTGGAAACCCAATGCTGATATGACCATTTTATTTGGGAGAATTAGTGATAAATTTTAAATATGTTTGTCACAGCTATTTTTAAGGTCAGATTGGTACCATTTCAATTCAGGACCAACTAGATATCATAATTAGTGGTAAAAACCCTATTTTTAGATATGACTTGTTATTTAAGAGAAGCAGCAGTAGCAAGATTTTCAAGATGGCTGACATGGAGGCCATACTGGATTCAGATTGGCACCAATTTCATTTAGTACCATCTATGACATCATAAAAAGTCTTCTGGTGAAAACCCAATGTTGATATGGCTTTCCATCTATGAGGAGTAGTCACAAGATTTTCAAGATGGCTCACATGGAGGCCATACTGGATTCAGATTGGCACCAATTTCATTTAGTACCAACTATGACATCATAAAAAGTCTTCTGGTGAAAACCCAATGTTGATATGGCTTTCCATCTATGAGGAGTAGTCACAAGATTTTCAAGATGGCCTCAGTATTGTGATCATCTTGGATATCAAATCCTCACAATATTTATTTAAGACCAACTGGTCACCATATGAAGTTTTCCAGTGAAAACCTCATGCTGATATGACCATCCATTCAGGTGGAGTAGCTATAACAAGATTTCAAGATTTTCAAGATGGCCACTATAATGGCTATGCTGGATATCTGGGAGGCACCATTTGTTTTGTATTTAGGACCAACTAGACATCATAAGAATACTTCTGGTGGAAAACTCCATGTCAATATGACTTTTTGTTCAGGAGGAGTAATGATAACAAGATTTTCAAGATGGCTGCTGTGGTGGCTATATGGTACATTATATTGGCACCATTTTCATTTAGGATCAACTAGACACCTTAAGAAATCTTTAAGTGAAAATCCCAGGTTTTTATTTTTTTCCTAAATTATTTGGCTTATTCACGAGTTTATACGATATGTCTTTGTTTACTCCAATTTTTATTCCATTTCACTTAAAGTAATGTTTTTCTCCAAGTCCTTATGGCAACCACCTGTCGAATTGCTCTATCAATGTCCACCTTACTGACTAGATCAGCAGACTTGATGTTCATAATCATTTGAAGTTGAACCTGTTTTAAACAGTTTCTCTGGTCTTTATAAATTTAATATTGTTTATGAGACTTAATCCTCATTCACATTCCACAATTTCTGCATATTCAGGTGTGGAATTCTTAATTGTGGCATACACCTCCGCTACTGAGATCTCTGACTGTACATGTACGTCTCTAGCTTGGCCTTTCATCATGATCGGTAGGGAATTCTTAATTGTGGCATACACCTCCACTACTTGGATCTCCGACTGTACATGTACGTCTCTAGCTTGGCCTTTCATCATGATCTGTTCGGAATTCTTAATTGTGGCATACACCTCCGCTACTGAGATCTCTGACTGTACATGTACGTCTCTAGCTCGGCCTTTCATCATGATCTGTAAGGAAGTAGTATTCAGAGGACTTGCAGTTAGTTTACTTTTCTGCAATCTGCATAAATCTCCACATGTTGCTCAGATGAAGTTGAAAACAAACAAAGCAGGAAAGCCATGGGTCTTTTGTTTATTTCAATCCGTAAAAACAATAGCTTCAAGTTTTGTAATAATTTCATGTCATAATACAATGAGTCAGTGAATGCATCACAATTATAGAAAACACCCCCTCTGTAAATCAGTTGAATCAGTGGCTACCAACTATTTCAACTAAATGGATTAAAATACTATATAAGTATATCTTGTTCTTTAAGGAAGAAAACAATGTCTTTGACACTTTTATAAGTCACTAATCACCAAGCTTTTATTTAAAACTCAAACAATACCCTAGAAGCATGAGCAAGAACAGTTCATTATTCATTTAGGGCACTTGAGCACTGATTATAGTTAACCAAAGAAATACAGAGAACAGAAATATTGTTGTTCCTCAGTCATAGGTCATATGCTTCACTTTGCACACAAAAGCAAGTAAGTAGATGATCTTCATAAGGGTGTATGTGGGACACACTAATGGAGCCCCAGCAAATGAAAATTCCATATTTCATCAGCGTGTTCAACGTTTTTGTCAGGCAAATAAGATAACACTTTTTTTTACAAGCCCAATGGGCAACTTGCTTAAAGTATGAGATGGGCCTGATATACATTTTGCGGGGCCCTGGATGTCGGGCTATTCAATATTTTGAGCACTGATTATTACAGTGGTTTACCAATTTGGATCATTTGAAGAGAATATTTTGACATTATTCCACAGACAACTGATTCTAGGATACAAGCTACAAAGAAATTAATTTAAAAACAATTATTGTTAATATGAAATTGAACTTTGTCTATTAAACATTTTAAAAATTGTTTTCTTTCTTCCCTCCACACTCAGCTACACTGCAGATAGTGTAGATGGAATCTTGTCATTGTCAAATATTGGTTATCATATCCGCCACCAAATGGCATACAATTATTTATAATTTTGAGTGGTTTCAGGTACGGAAAATACTTTTCCTTGAGCATTTAAAAATTGTAAGACTATTTTTTTTTCTTCATTACATTACGATAATGATATTATAAAATAAAAGGTCTACAGTTTAAAGTAATATTTTATTACAGTAAAGTAAAACATCAAGGTTAAGTATTTAAAACACTGTCAAAATTTTAGATACTGTCTGTAACAATGAAGCATGTAATCACCTACATGTATGTTGAAAACCAAGAGCGTATAATCATAAATACTGAGTAGGGATAATTTACCATAACACTGCTTCGCCTTAAACTAGTCCTATAACATAAGACACCATATACTGATTTCAACAATTAACATTTTACTTTCTGATATTCACTTGTACTATTTTGGGGATGTGTGACGTATTCCCACAGAAAATAATAATTTAGACATCAGCATAAAAAAATGTATATACTGAAAATTTGGAATGTGAAGTTTAACATAACTGAACTAGACCTTGATCTTCATGAAGTTAAACTGCACCATAGCCACATGGTTTGTAGTGTCAATTTCAAGATTGTTTTCATGCATACATGTACATGTACCTATTTAGCACTATTATGAATACAAAAATGTCAATGAAACATTCTTCTTTTTTTAAAAAAGATTCGATTACAATAACAAAGAAAATTTAATATTTACCTGCCGATTGATAAATGTTTTTGTAGGTAGTCGAAAATAATAGGCCACTGTACTAATGACCCTGTCTGTCTCACATTAACAAGACACTAAAGCAGGGGTAGAAAAATCCTTTGGTCGGGAGCCCTGGACAACCCAAAATGAATGCCGGACAAACATTTTTCCCAATGTGAAAGCCCAGTCAGGCAACCAGGAAACAAAATCATGTTAAAAATTAAATTGCCCTTCTGGATACCTTTAGCAGGGTGCCTGAATTATCTCCATATAATTCTGTAGTTGAGGGTTTGGTGATTTCTGTCGGTAAGAAGCCAGACTAAGCCACATGTGTCGGCTACTCATAATCTAATTAGGTAATCACAGTCGATACTGCCAGCCCCTCGGGGTGAACTCTTGAGGAAACAAGCCTAGCACATACATGCCCTAACACATCGTGACACGCGAAAAACACTATTTTTTACCCCCCCCCCCCAACACGGTCGTGTTTCAAAAAACATGATTTTCAGCAATCTTAGCTATAAAAAAAATTCCCACAAAAAAAAGTAAATTTCTTGATCACAATGATATATGCCCATAATCTGTGGTATGTATCAACAGTAAACAGTCTTGCTCAGAGCTCATATAAAACTATCCTCGGGGCAGTTTATACAGATGTTTTAGAGACAATTAAAAGGTGAGGCGGTCAGCGACAAACAGATACCTTTCAGAGATTTACTGAATTGGCTCACAATAGCAAGGGTGATGTGTTGTGTCAAATCCTTTGAAAAATGCTTAGGGAGAGCCGATTAGGCTAATTTGTATAGGTAAAGTACACTAAGTGGAACAACCCAATTTGTCTGAAGTTAATGCATGTTGAAAAACAAACGTTATTACATACACATCACTGATTGCATTGAATGAGAATCTTGAAGGCGTGTTTATTAAAGTTTGTGATCAGCGGCAACGTTTCTTTGAAGTCGGATTTTTACTCCATATATAAAATTCAAAACATGATTATTTTCGTAGGTTGAACAACATCATCATTCAATCTCTAATGTAGTGTTGCACCTAGGATCCAAAAGTCAGGGACACTGTGTCCCTCACCCTCCAGAATTGGGGGACACACAACATTTTAAAGGAATATTGTAGTACATAATCCACTAGAAGTGCTAACAAATGATATAATCTTATTTGCTTCGACAGTTTTGCCACCTTAACTTTCTCGTATTTTCCTTGGAAATTTACATGATTGCAATAAACGTTTTATCATGTGATCAAGTAACTCATGAAAACTTAAACATGTTTGAATATCTGGTTAACCTGAAATGAACTGCACCATGGAATTTGAATAATATAAAAGTATTAAATTATTAATCAAATGACAAATTGTTATTTGCATAAACTGGTACCTTTTTTCATTAATTCAGCGTGAGAATAAATTAAATCTTCACTGCCGTAGGCGTGACTTGAACCTCGAAAATAGGTTAAAATACCGGCGGTCAAAGACTTTAGCAACTCGGCCGACTACCACAAACCTTAAATGTTTTCATTGCCAGATTCATTGTTTTGAAATTTGAAATAGATATTAATTGTCATCTTACAGGTTTTATAACTTTTAGCGACTTTGGCCATTGTTTGCGCCAACATAGATGTGGATGCACATTCGCAAAGGAAAAGTGTAGGCATATTTGTGAACACAAATGACACTTGCGTTACCGTCAGACCGACTACTGAAAGCAGCAAAGACTACATGTAATTAAAACTACATTTCACTGTCCAATGGATTTTAATGACCGTAACTTCGTGTATTTTTTTATTTAATGTCTGTGAGGTTGTGAACATGTTTGTGGTGATGTTATTTGACAATTCTGAGTCTACCATTTTTATTTTTATTTTTAAGTATATTAAATGCTTCACAGAAAACAGATGGTATTTTCTTTTCATTCCGATTTGAATTTCCAGTCATTTGCTATAGGCTGATTTGAAAAGATAACTTATTCTCATTTGGATGCTGTCACTTTTGGGGGGTCATGCGCACTGACCCCTCTTGGGACCTCAAAACACACTTTTTGAGTCTCAAAAACCTCCCAACACTGTCTGGGAATATGGCAAGTATGCTAGCAAATGCTTGTTTTTTGTCAACACACCAACATATGGTAAAAGTATCTGTCATATTTCACTTGATACACTGAATTCCTATGATCTAGTAGTATGCTTTCCCATTGGTCAATCGAAGAAATGAGTGCTCACTGTAGAGCATGTGACAACTGTTTCTACTGGCTAACTTTAGCTAAAGGAATGTGGCAAGTATAAAGAATTAAACAAATAACATTTGTTGTTGCATACTATACTGGCTTGCTGGGTAATAACAAAACAAAAATTCCATGTGTAAAATTTTTTGTTTACCTGACAGTTTAGACGATATAGTGAACCGTAATTATGTAAACTCAGATAAACATAAAATACAGACAAGTTTCTGATCAGGGGTGGCCAACTACTAGAAATGTGATGGACAACCGGACAATAAGTCTGGTTACCCATCAATACCATTACAGGTTTGGGGGCTGATTTATTGGACTACAAAACACCATCAAAAAAAGGAAATTGTTCAATTATCTTTTATTTGCTGATCTCAGACTGATTAGATAGTATGTTAATATGCAGAGCTCATAAAATCTGAAAGCCAGATGCCTATTGTGCCCCTCTTGAATGCCAATCTGTCCCCTCTTGAATGCCGATTGTGCCCCTCTTGAATGCCAATCTGTACCCTCTTGAATGCCAACCTGTCCCCTCTTGAATGCCGATTGGGCACCTCTTGAATTGTAAGTGAGTTGCCCATCTGCCCTGTCCCAAAAAAGTATTATCTAATTTGCCTGGAAGAAACCTTGAGCTCCCCAACGAAAACTGCATTTTTATTTTGAAGTTCTTGAAAGACACTGGTAAATTATTAATACTCGGCTCTCTGCTGGGCCCCATCTGTAAATCCCTCCACATTATGAAGATCATCTGCTTAATTGTATAAAAAGCTATAAACTTTGTGTGTACAAAGCAAAGCATGTGACCTAAGAATGGGGAACTATACTATTTCTGTTCCCTGTATTCATTGGTTACCTATAATTAGTGCCCACTTGTACAGCATATAATAATAAGCTGTCCTTTGCCCACACTGACGTGGTAATGCGATTGTTTGACAAGTAAGCTAAGCTAGGAGATTAGTGACTTATAACAGCCCTAAAGATGATTCTTTTTCACCTTAAAGAAACTGACACCATTACATTATCTTTAAATCCATTTAGTTCAAAGGGTTTGTAGTTGCTGATTTATTGATATGGAGTTTTTTCTGTAATTGTGGCACATCCACAGTACTATCACATGAACTAATTATGAACTTGAAACTACATACTATTTTTACTGACTGATATTAAAAAAAGATTAATGCATCTCTGACTTCATTTCTAGTTTCAACTTTGATCGAAAAACACTGAGGTTTTTGCAGTATTCAGAAAACAAAATTACTCCAAGGCCCCCGAATACTTATCCCTACATACCAGGGGTCAAGCTTGACTTGAATTTTAGGGACAAGTGATTTCTCCTTTTTGATAGAAAAGGGAGAAGTGAGAATTAAACAGCGAGAAGTGAGAGCAAAGCAAATATATAATGTATGTGTGTGTGTCCTTTGGATATCTTATTTGAACTATGTCCTCTATTTCTCAATATGCATATTTGAATTTAACATTGGTTTTCAGCAATACTTTATCTTCAAGTAGAAAATTATCTGTGTCGTATGTATATTATAAACACATTTGGTAAGTGTATGAATGTATTATACTCATATGCAGTGTATTCATACTTGAAAGCGTGTATGTTTGGATGGAAAGATATATGCAATGTATTTTGGCCATATGACTTTAAAAGAGCACAGCAGAAACTACACATTGTAATTAATTTTAACTGATAGGAGTACCTAGATTGCAGTACTGTAATTGCAAGTTGGTAAAAATGCTTAATCAACTACCACTAAAACAAACATTTTTACATTTTTGTAAGTTTCCAAAACTTCACTAGAAAATGGCAATGAAAAGATTGAAATCACCCCTATACATGTACCATGTACAGAAGAGCACATGCACAAGTGTCTTCACACCATAGTGTTCATCCATTCAAACCACAGTGATCACTGATGTTACAGATGAGGAACCTGAACTTTACAACATGTTTAGGGTGTTAATTCAAAATTAAATGTGAATCTTTTTGACTTAGTTTTTGGTGAAGTTTTAAAAAGTAGAAAATTTCAATTGCTTGTTCTTGTGGCAGTTGATTAACTATTTATACCTATTTGTAATTACAATGATCTAATCTAGGTAATCGTATGAATTAGAATTAATTACAATATATACTTTCTAATTATGTGCTCATGTGAAGTCATATGGCCAAAATACATGGTGTAGAGACCAAGAAGGGCACATAATAACATCAAAACTTTTAACGTTTAATTTCATTGTTGCTGATAAAACTTTACCATAACTATTCATATTGACAACAAACTGAAGCATTAAAGCTGATATATGAATGAACTAGAAACTTCTTTCCAACCAAATTGGAACACAGCCAAGAACAAATATGGCATAACGCATGCCATGTGGGTGCATCTAGCTTTAGAAAGAGGGATTTTCTTAATATGACCACTCACTTTCTAGTTTCGTTACAACAATCCAAATTTAGGGTTTTAATATTTCTCTACGTACTCATAATAATGTTGTGTATTGGTTATATATTATTTGCTTCACTGCTTTTTTTTTGTATTTTCACAAAAATGAGTGATATTAGAAAACAACCTTGACCTTACAGTGCTTCTCAAATTCCACAACATAGCATTGACCCATACGCTTTTGACCTACATATTGTTATTTTTAGGCTAAATTTTCAATGACATAATATTTAGACTTTGCTTTCTATGAACTATACATTTTCCTTAATTTATTTGGACAACGATTTATGAAAACAGACAATCTAATGAAGAGGTACTTCCTAGACACAGCGATGTCCACCATTATTACCCCTTGACAGGTTCACTTAGGTTTCAAACTGATTTTATGATTAAAATAACGCAAACATGGCAGTTAAAATCTTCCCCAAAAATATTTAAGTTTCGAAGCACAAGTAGGTATGTTTTCATCATCAAATGATAACGTGGAAATCGGGCAGTGATAAGTGGATTGGGAAAGGGTTAATGGTAAGCCAGCTATTAAAACACATGCTTGTGAATGTGCACGAGTTTGTTTGCTGGTGCAATTGATATCAACACCAGCTATTTGCTGCATGCAATACATTTCACACTGGTCTACAATACAACACTGGAACTAGCCGGCCGGGTCGAGGGAGTATCTAAAAATTCATGAACTACTGTCACTCAGTGTACATCTAAAAAATCACAGGGCGAACTCGTTTTCACTTTCCTAGCAGAAGAAGGCAAAGTTTAAGTTTTTTAGGCGACTTAGTAGCCCACTTCACCTGGTAGAGTAACACCTGCATACAGATTTTGTGATGAAATACAGACTGTACATCAAGCTTAAGGCATGGTCAGAAATCACAACAGCAGAGTACTATGCCACAGCTATTCAGAATTTACCACCTTAGCTTGCAGAAATTGTGAAATTGTTGGAAACTTTATTGGTTGTGAGCCACTGTTTGGCAGAATGTGAATGAGGATTTGGATCATCAATATCTGAAGTATAAGGGACCTACCATTTAATTTTTATGGATGAGGTACAGGTAGGTGTGTCAAAATAATGGTAGAAATTATGGCCTTCTCTGGCATGTGGATTTTAAGTCGGGGCAAGTGATTTTTTTTTTTTAAAGAGACTTGCAATGGGCCTGTGTCTGAAAAATTCTTTGAGCAGTGGGAGCATTTGGACAATGGCAGACATCAGGACCAGGAGGAAAACATTGCTTTATGTGAAATATTTTGAGAGGCAAATAAACACACGAGTCAATTTAATATGAGTTTTTATATATATTTCTTTTCACATTTAAAGAACAGCAATTTCAACGTTGTAAAAAATAATAGTAAAAAAAATTGGGCCCTTTGAGGCATATGGGATTGGAATCAGGGCTAGTGGAATTTGAGTCAGGGCTTGTGATTTTTTTTAAAGTTACTAGTCCTGGGCCCGTGTCAGAAAAAAAATTCATGTAGCACTGACATGTGTGACACGTTCCATTACCAGGACCGATGGTGAGTTACAATCTTGGGGCAATTGCAGTAATTTACAAGGCAACTAGAAAAATCTGCTGGGCTACCAGTTTTTCAAGGCTGGTTGCCCATTGACAACCATGGATTTTCAAAAATTGTTTACCCCTTTAAGGCTGATTGATTCATCGATATTTCCAAAAATATACTCAGCAAGTAACTGACTATCTCCATATAAAATTATCTTTAAATAAGGATAATCCGTTAATTATGTCAATGAAAAGATCACAAAAATTTCGTTATGTAACCTGTATCTCAAGGCTACCAGTCAAAATATGCAAATAATTCTCACCCGTCCTTTCATTCCTTCTGAAGAGTAAGGCAATGACAGGTACTATGCGTCATGAACTGTCATACTACTCGAAAGAGGATGTATTAAATAAATATATATGCATATATACTTGTACCAGCAAAAGACGGTGTAGGGTGCAGTGGTTTGGGGTGTATTGCTAACAATCCTGAAGAGGTTTCATCCTTATTCAAATCCCTATGGCGATACGCGTTTTACACAAATTGTTGACATACTCTGGACTCAGTCATACCATGTAAGACGTCGACCTGATATCAGCGTCGACATCTTACATCGTAGGACTAGAACATGCTCTTACCTTGTTCTGCGACGAATAAGTCAAGCTTGACGTTCAAACCAAGATCTGCGACATCTTTTCAGTTTCTGATTGCGACATTTCCGTACGGTTGTTGACAATTCCGTAGACCGCAAGAGCGCCGTCTGCAGCACTGTGTAATTTCCGCTTTAAGGTAGCAGCTAGCAGATTTTGTTGTTTGTGTCCCTTTAAGCTATGCGACAATGAACTCTGGAACAATTATAATTATAATGTTTTCAAGTGTAACAAACCTTTTATTATTTAAAGGAGTGGAGCAGTTAATTATTTTCAAGTAAAGCTCCAATGAGTATATCTTGGCTAAAATAAGTAATGCAGCATAAATGATTCACATCACGTTTTAGAGCTGAAACGAATATCCGAACATTGGAATTAGAATATCTTTTTTGCGAATATTCAGATAGAAAATTGGTATTCGAATATTCGTTTGCTTACCCAGTGAGTTTGGCAGCATTTTGTAAAAGAAACAATCAAGGCGAAATTTAAACTATGTAACGTTTAAGTAATTAGTCTCAAAGGGAACTTGGTAAATCACCTGCAACGCAAGGTAATCATAATGTAAAAATTCTTAAAAGTCACATTGCTCACTACGTCGCCATTTCTATTTAATAAAGCAAGTTGAGGAAGAATATGGTACAGAACTGGGGTCATATAAAAGTCAACAAAGCCTTACGTACCAATCAACCAGAGATCCGAAAAAAATTTGAACTGTTTGAGGACATTTGTTTCTCAGGAGCAGTTGTAGTCTATTCCGCAAACCATTACCGCCACAATCATCTTATCTCGGAGAGTTAACTTCAATATGTAGTGTTCTAGAAGCAGTGCTATATGGTAATAGAAACTTCCCCTCTTGAGACCAGAGATAAGGCTGATATATAGGATGCTAGATGTAGGTCTGAAAAGTGGGTCAGTTGTAGTATGTATGCCATGGAATAAACATGTGTCTGTAGAAACAGGTCTTTGCCTCTCATTACAAAAACACAAACATTACAATGGCGACGAAGATGGGATAGAGCTGATAAAGCTAAGGATACTGAGGGAAGATTTAGGACATTTGTGTCATTCTACTCAAAGGATTATTACAGACCTGCTACCGTGTTGTACACTTGTAGTAAAAGTCTTTATCTCTGATAATGGCAGCAAGTTTGCCTACTTTCCCGCCATTCTCAGTCCACGAAAACGCACCTGATGTCCGAAGGAAGAAGTGGGTAAAATGACTTGATAACCTTTTGATCGGAATGGACATCAAAGACACAAAACGTCGGCGTACGCTGCTTTTACATTATGCCTGAGAGGAAGTAAATGATATTTTTGAAACCCTCCAAGATACCGGTGACGATTACCCAACCGCTATAGAAAAACTGACAAACTACTTTGCACCAAAGAAGAACCACGAATTTGAAGTATACAAATTTCGTCAAGAGAAACAGAAAAGTGGACAATCAATTGATGACTTCCACACTAAATTACGGCAGCTTTCAGCAACGTGTGAGTTCGCGGATGCCGATAAAGAAATTAAGTCACAAGTAATTCAAGGTTGTTTGTCAACACGTCTTAGACGTCGTGCACTTCGTGAAGAGACGGACCTGACACATCTTCTTACATTTGCGAGTACTCTGGAACTCTCTGACAGGCAAGCAACAGAAATAGAAAAATCTGAAAGAGAGAATGCCAATGCCATAACAAAGCGAAGGACACAGAGTCATCGCAGAAACAAGCCACGTTTCATGGAGAAAACAAAAGGCAGCAACAAACAACAATACAGAAACCAAATATGCAGAAATTTTGGAGGCGAGTATCCACACAAAGATAGGCAGTGCCCTGCAAAAGGGAAACAATGTAATTTCTGCAAGAAGAAAAACCATTTTGCGAAAGTTTGTAGATCAAGACTCAAGACAAAAAACAAAGTTAATCAAGTAGAAAGTCAACGAGATAAAGGTAGTACATCTGAGGACTCAGACGAAGAATACACCATTGGCCTGCAAACTCGAGACAAAGTCAATACTCTTAAACCCAAACAGCCTCAAACAATGGTAGAAGTAGATGGAACGAGAATAGAGGTACTGACTGACACAGGATCAAGCATTAATGTCATGGACGAACATACGTTTGCGAAGCTGAAACATAAGCCTAAACTGCAGAAAACGGATACCAATGCATTTGCCTATGGATCAGTGACCAAATTACATACAGCTGGCAAGTTTCAAGCCAAGATTTAGACAAAAGATAGAATCACGACAGCTCCATTTTGGAAATTTTGGAAATCTACTGAGCTATGAAACAAGCATGCAGTTACAAATAATTCCAAGAATCTGTGATACAGTGAAGAGCAAGTCTGAATAACTGTGCAAGAAGTTTACAGATATCTTCAAAGGAATCGGAAAATTAAAAGACATACAGATACGCCTTCACACTGATGATACTGTAGTCCCCGTAACTCAGCCCCATTGACGTATACCATTTCACATTCGGAAGAAAGTTTAAATAGAACTGGAAAGACTTGAAAAATTAGACATTATCGAGAAGGAAAATGGACCAACTCCCTGGGTATCTCCAATCTTGGTAGCACCCAACCCAAGAACACCGATGAAATCAGGATCTGCGTTAATATGCGTTTGCCCAATGAAGCGGTACTACGCGAAAGACACATCACACCAACGATAGACGATCTTATAGTAGATCTCAATGGTGCAATCGTGTTCTCCAAGCTTGATCTAAATTCGGGCTACCATCAACTGGAATTGGACGAAAAATCAAGGAACATTACAACCTTCTCGACTCATATAGGACTACGGAGATATAAACGCCTCATTTTCGGAATATCATCAGCAGCGAAGATATTTCAAAACACACTCTGTACAGCACTGGAAGGACTACAAGGCGCACGAAATATTAGCGATGACATTCTAGTATTTGGTCGCACTCGGGAAGAACATGACAAAAATCTATAATATACATTCACTCGGATAAAGGAAAAAGGATTGACACTAAATAAACAGAAATATGAGTTCAATAAAGACAAAATTGAGTTCTTTGGATACATCTTCAGCAAAGATGGAATTTCTCCAGATCCAAAGAAAGTGGAAGCAATTAAAAGTGCCAGTATTCCATCAAACATGACAGAAGTACGAACTTTTCTAGGCATAACAAACTTCGTAGGACGATTTATCCCGAATTATTCAACAATCAATGAGCCTCTTCGTGCCTTAACCAAACAAAACCATCCATGGGAATGGACTTACAAACACAAGAAAGCGTTTGAAAAACTAAAACAAGATTTAGCAAGTGACGCAATAATAACGTATTTCGATCCTAATAATGAAGCACAATTTATTGTAGATGCAAGTCCTGTCGGTCTAGGCGCGTTATTAACTCAGAATGGAAAGGTTATTGCCTACGCCAGTAAAGCACTTTCTGATGTAGAAAAACGGTATTCACAGACGGAACGTGAAGCACAACCAATAGTTTGGAGTTGTGAGCACTTCCATCTGTACCTATTTGGTCATACATTTACACTAATAAGTGACCACAGGCCCTTAGAAGTCATTTTCAACAATCCAAAATCGCAACCTCCTCCAAGAATCGAGAGATGGCGATTGAGATTACAAGCATACAATTTCAAAGTGGTTTACAAGCTAGGTAAATCAAATGCAGCAGACTACATTTCGCGACATCCCAAGGCTGGAACTAAATGCTGTAAACAGTCTGAAGTTGCAGAAGCTTATGTTCAATTCATATCGGTCAATGCCGTACCAAAGGCTATTACGATTGAAGAGATTCAGATGGCTACTTTAGAGGACCAGGACCTTCAACATGTTAATAGAGACTGGAAACTGGAAACATTCATATAGACAAAACAAAACCATGGAGACATTTTCAAGACTTAGACATGAACTTACGATCGTTCAAGTTACAAATGGTGTTGTCCTACTCTGTGACAGGAAGCTAGTAATACCGAAAGGGTTACAATACACAGTAATAGAACTAGCACACGAAGGCCATCAAGGCATAGTCAAAACAAAACAGCTTCTTCTTGAGAAAGTATGGTTTCCTGGTATTGACAAACAAGTAGAGGATGTCTGTAAAAGTTGTATACCATGCCTTGCATCAACGCCTAAGCAAATGGTGGAGCCGCTGAAAATGACAGTTCTACCAGCCTACCCTTGGTGTCAAATTAGCTTGGATTTCAGTGGCCATTTTCCATTTGGAATCTACTGCGGCCCTTGGAACTGCCTGGATTGATAATGTCTGCAACCACAAGGTCTCTCAATGGCGGCCAGACTGTGACGGGCTTGGACTTGATCTTCCATGCTTCAATCCATTCGTTTAGCATCAGCGTAGCTAGTGGGATTGGGAACCCACTATTCTTCTCCCCAAGGGCTCTGATGGTTTTAGCTGCCTTAGTGTAGCTGGACCTCGTTGTCTTGTTTAGACTTCCGTCACATTTCAGTCTCTTTGAACATGCAGAGACCGTCCGGAAATCTTCAGTGTGGTGCATCGCTGCTTCCCTATCTTCTAGGAACTCACCCAGTCCCGTTTCAAAGGCCTAGTTGGTGAAGTACATCGTCACTAGATGTTTAGGCATGGGCGTGGACGATGGCAGCTGCTTCTGTTGAGTTTTCTTTGCTATCTCTCTCGTCTCTGGCTGTATTGTCGGCGTTCCCTGCTTCTGTAACACAGGCTGCATCGCTGCTGCTTCGCATGGTGGGTGGAGTTTTCTCCTTTCGGCCTCCAGTTTCCAGGTTACCTCCTGGGCTTCTTGTTTTCTTATATCTTCCTTCTTCTTCTCCTCCTCCTCCCTTCCCTGCCTTGTCCCCTGCTGTGTTGATGTCACTGCTGGTGGCATTGAAGTTTGCTTCCCAGCTTTAGGAGCCGAAGCTGGGAGTGGTGGTGTTCTTGGAGGTGGAGGTATTGTTGGCCTGGACTCGACGTGTGGGGGGGGGGAGGGAAGGGGCGCTTTGTGTCAACTGAGTCTGCGTAGTTCGCTCCCTCTGTTGCACCTGCGTTCTTTCTCCCCGTCGCAGTCTTAGTGTGGGGGGAGGACTGCTTCTATTAATTTTATTGCAGTTGGAATCCTGCTCCCAAATCATTAAAATCGTTGTTATTCTCGATGGCCCCTTAGGCTCCAACCCGATGCAATGCTAAGGTCTAAGCCTTTGATTGCATTCAGGGCCTGGGTCGGTATCATCACTTCCATCTCTAGCTCTATTCTTGCTACGTCTTGCTTATTGCTCTGTTAACTGAGAATGATGGCAAACGGCTACTAATTTGGATTTAAGACGTGTTCGGTCATTCGACCATGTACGTCTATGTACCCCCAATGCGTACGAAGCACGCACTAGGGGATTGAACTGTGTGCTTAGTACACTTATTTAATTCTCGTCAAGTGAGTTGCCGGGCTGCAACCCACTTGAATCATTACTGCGTGCAATGCACGCTATTTACACACCACTCCCTCGCTGCATGGTTTCCCCACTATGGGGGTTCATTGAAAGCGCTATATGGGAGGATGTGTACAATTAGTTATACCTGTACATAGGTACAGAGCCACAATGTTTACAGGATTACGGGTGTGCGCATGGCACACCACTTAATTGATGTCTTAAGTGACAGGCTGCACGAACTCGTCAAGGGAGGCACGTAGCGTGACGAAAGTACTGAAACGCCATGAATGTACATGCTAAAATTCTGCCCAGTTAGTAAATTCGGGCTGTCACTAAAACCAATTATGTGTAAACCAAATGCTTAATTATGACAATTCTTACAGTTACAAATTTCTTAATTTATTTAATTAATCCATTTAGTTATAAATTTTGCGTACATAGTGTACATAATTTTTCCAACAAAATTTTTACCAATCCGCGAGTACAAGTTACTCATATCATTTTAGTATCACGCACACATTACTACATTCAAGGTTGTATTTTTGACGGTGGATCAAAATAGGTCAAATTTGTGATATAAAAGAGTCTAATCAAAAAGGGTTTTCAAAAATTCAAAAGGAAAACCTCATACAGTCAGGCAATTTTGATCAGTCTGCTCGGGTGGGAGAGCCCTCTCTGTAAAATGGTCTGCTCTCAGGCTTTCCCAGGTTTATATCAAGCAGGCTGGTTCTAATAAGGCCGTCAACAGCAAATCATCTGAGGAAGGGGTTAAATGTGTCGCCTGTCTCTGCGGGTGGGTGCTCGGCTAACCTGGGTCTGCGTCGTAGGCTGCGTCTTCGTAGCTCGCTTCCCTGGTGCCCGCGTTTTCCTCCCTGCTCCCTCCTGCTTTCAGCTCCAGGCATGCCCCTGCTGCATCGGGGTACTTCTAGAGGGTCTCCATATTTCTATGTTCCTGTCCATTGTACTCCTCGACTCGGCTTCGACTCTTAAGGGTTTTTCTTTGGTGGTGGGGGTAGGTTGACCGTCTTCTGTGCCGTACTGCCATGTATCTGCTGGTATGCCCCTAACTTCCTGTATTTCAGTAGTAGGTTGGTCATTACGTGCACGTGGCAGTCCGTGTGAAGCCACAGGTGGCCCCCTCCTCTTCATCCTACCACAGCAGGTATTGACGATCTTAGGGACGATGTGACTTGCTGGACGGCTGGCTCCTGACTGAATCGAGGATGGCAAACGGGCGAATCCACTACTTTACGAGGACGTGATGGAAGAATCCCTAGGTTTGGTAGACGGAGGTGATAGCAAACATTTCATGACTAGACAAGCGGACGTGATTGAAAACATCCCAGAGAGAGAGAGGGACAGAGAGAGAGACAGACAGAGAATTTAAAGTTTTACAAATAATGACAAAAACATTTTTATTTTAAGACCCGGGTTTCTGATGTTCTATGACAGTTTCTTCTTGCCTAGATTGAAACCACGTTTTAGAGCGAAAGAAAAGAGGTAACCATAATTATCATGAAAGCACCATTATATTTTTTCATCGTTTCTAGGGAAATGGTATGCAAAACAATAAAGTAAAAGGGTGAGAGGGAATCCAAGATTTCGTTGATGAAGTAAATACATACAATATTCTCCATACACGATGGAATCAGATCCTTGTAATCACACATTATTGAATAGAGTCAACGCTGGCATTTCTTCTCATAAAATATATGATATAGTCTTCAATCATGGGTAATCCACAAAGATTATAATAGTCCACCATGTCGCCGTCCAGAATGCAGACAGCGACCTAATGTGTTTCTGGTCGGTGACTGTCGTCGGTGTCGATGACATAGGCTTGAACGTATTTGGGTTTTTCATGAGGGAGTTCATCTTTGGCACATACGACATGATTCCATGGGAATGTGTACGAAGTGTGTGCTAAGGACGTAATTAAGTTCCCAAGTATTCATTCTTAGACGATAAACAAAGTTCACAGGCAATGATAGGCCACGATTTCACACTTGATGTCTTTAAACTGGTTTGTTACGTTCATAATGTGAAACGAATGATTCATGCGCTGATGCAAAGGGGCTTCGATGTGTTTCGTCGTGGTTCTAGTCAATGATGGTTGAGAATGGTGCAACGTTGACTTTGTGGCTGTGGCTGCATTGGTTCCTGTTCTTGGTTGTCTAAGTCCATAGCTACGTTTTTCATGAATGGACTTTTAATAGTCCATGATCACTTCTCTGAGATTGTTGATTTCAAGGATATTGTCGAATTCTGCAAACAAAATCACGTTCACTGTGTTGTCGAATGGTTGAGAAAACTGAATTTCCACACGCATTGTCCTGATTTTATAGGATAGAAATATCCCTCGTCACTTCCTTAGTCTGGTGTAAAATTGAACACCCACAAAAAATAACCTCCTGCATTGTCATCGTAGGAAATGCTGTGTGTTCTCTTGGTACCCAAGTGTCCTGTGGCTTCAAACAGAGTAAAGTAAGCTCTAGGGTAATTCTTGCCGCTAAAGTTAGATTCAAAGGGTCTGGTACAGAACGTCTGGCCATCTCTGATGACTTCTATCTTTTAGACATTGTTGTGATAGAAGTGGACAGGGTTTTGATCAATAACACCGTTGAAGGCTACATTGCTAATGATGCTAGTGAGCCAACATTTAGGTAACTGACCCTAGATTGGAGACAATCGACAACGGTAAATGTTTTGACTTCCACTCGTCATATGGGATACTTTGTCGTGTTTCTGGTCAGAGTCTGAATAATCTCGCTTCCTTCTCGTCAAACGTATATTCTGGTTTCTTTGATGCTGTTTTTGAAATAATTTGCATTAGCAATAAAAGGGAAAACGATGCTAATTCGATTCAGTCTGACATGCATATATACCCCGTTCAGAAATAATTGTCTTGCTACCAAAAACTCAAGTTCATATGATCCATAATCTCTAAACTTCGCCTTTGTCGAACGGTAAATCCTTGGTTGTGGTCATGTGATCAGCACATTTTTCCTGGCACTCAGTAACGTTTGTTTTGGGATTCTGTTGGTCCCCCATGACGTAATTGATGAGTTGTTTTCCTTGCCACAGGGCATCACACTTGAGAGAATGTAGTCCTTAGGAAAAGGTTTCACGATCGGTGCGACAGCACAAAAGAACGATTTGAAACCCAAAACCATATTATTGTTGTCGAACTACTCATCGCTACACGGGATACGTGAGTTATAACTCACTCGAGAATCGTTTGCGAAGTTAAAGTTCTACAGTGAATCCTTTGAAGAAAATAACTATTTGCCCGAGATCTCGTTTTATACAAATATTCACGCTGTTCAAATACGATGTACTGACGGGAAGATAGTGTGGATGAACAACGTTTTTCCTCCTTCTTGGTCATCACTTTTGGAATTGGCAGAATCCACTTTAAGGTGAATGACTCTCGACAACAGAGTAGAATTGTTTTTTATCACGTTATGTTCTACCACATCGGACTACACAAACATCAAATTAAGTCCCTTGTTCAGTTTGATTGGGTATTGAAACTACTTGAAGGATCGTTGATTATATTCCAAATCGTATCGACGAGATGTCAACCATTAAAATAATATCTTTCAGGAATTCTCATTTCATACACATTCAATCTAGAATTGACTGCCGATTGTGTGTGAGTGTGCGTGCGTGTGTGTGCGTGTGTGTGCGTGTGTGTGTGTGTGTGTGTGTGTGTGTGCGTGCGTGTGTGTGAAATCCAAGATGCTATTTGTCCAACTGTTCTTGTACTTGTTCGTCTAGTATTTATACGAAAGTGGCTTGTTTTCCAGTGATATTCAAGACTTTAGCAAGATGAATGATTTCTACCAAAGCGACTTCCCAATGGGCTTCATGGTCAGATTGTATGGACTGAGGTAATTTAGTCATGAAACAACACAATGTGTTCGTGGGAAACACATCCAAAGAACTGTTACTAGGTAAAGTCAAATCAAATTTATAATTCATCCTTTCGATGGTTTTCGTCTCCGAGTTGTCGCGCAATTTCAAAGGTCTAATCGTTCCAAGAGGTTAATATGAATGTTGTTGTAGTTGTTGTGATGGCTGGGACTGGGACTGTCTGTACTGCTCCTGCTACTGTTGTTACCGTTGGTATATTTCAATGATAGATTGGTAAGAGGATATTCACAATACAACTGCTCAGTATAAACGTCCACAATTGTTTATCCCTGTGCTTCTAACCGAAGTTTCCGATAGCAGTACCAATCACACAATATATAACAACGATCTGACGGAAAAAAAGACCATCCTATTTTTTTTTTAACATGTTCTCCAGACCACATCCACTGTTCTTTTTGTGGTTCTTGCTGTTACTTTTGTTTCTGTGGCTTCTGTAGTGATGATACAGAGGGTAGTGACCCGATGTTTAACAGCATTTTCATTGATTTTTCTTTTTGTAATCGACGACTTCTGAGGCTGCAATCCAAGAATCCAAACTAGGTGGACAGCTGTTCAATGTTCTTTCACTTCTTCGATGCGACGTTTTTCCACTTTGCATGTCGATAATGTTTTTGATGTCGTAAATGTCGTCGCCTTTGTAACTCAGATCAAGTAAAATGTTCCTCTTAAAGTTTCTACTTTCATATCTTCCAATTTTTAAAGGGGTGGATGACGTCGTTAACGACGATGAGTGTGGCTATGATCTCCTTCTTTCTTTACAGGGGTTCCAAACAATCGATCAAACACTTCCACTTAGTTTTGTGTGGTTACTTGTTCTAGTAAACGTCCGATACTGCCACTGTACAATTAACTGTAGGCTTTCACAAAAATTGGTAACACGTCGATATATTTTAGTGTGTGTTGATGTATACAATATTTCCACATACGTTTTTTCAATGTTCTTTCAAAACTGACTCAATTTGGTTTCAAGATTTTCAGTCGTGATAAAATTAATGCGCCTGACTGTGTCGACAACTTTGTTTCCACAAGATTTTCAAAACTTTCACTAACTCAGAATCTGTTGTGGATGTCAGAGGTACAGCTCAAGCAGATTTTGAAAGCACATCAATCACATAAAACAAATACTTGTAACCTCGATTCTACGAAGTCAAATGGGAAACAGCAGTCAAATCGACTTGCCGTTGATTGTTGATACCAGCTAACCTCGTCTGACTTCACAGAAATTTGCATCAAATCGGTTTGTGGCACGGGTAAGGGGATTGATCATGCAACCATTGTCATAAGTAATGGAACGTACAATTTTGAATTTCTTTTTCGCAGCACGATACATTTTTTAATTCATTCGTAACCAGCAACATGTGCAGGGTCGTAGTTAATCCTAGCCATACGTGTGTGTATGCTGTTTAGTAAATCAGCCAACTTCCGATGCTCTTCTGTTCTTCTAGCATTATTCTAAGAACCGTGAAACCTGGTCTGTCACAAGCAAAGACATTGGTCATGTGAGCGTCCAGAACACAAATGGAAAGTGAAGGAAAAGAAAAATGAGGAGGAGAAGAAAGAAGAGGAAGAAGTGGTGGAAATTTCAGAACAAGAAAAATATCTATTCCCTCTTAAAAATTCAAACCAAGACGCTCACAAGACATCGTCAGAGACCAGGGGAAAGTCAACAGAGAAAAACAAATGGACTGTTGTGAAATGACATGTTTCAATTTGTGTTGTCATTCATACTCAACCAGAATATACCCAAAGTAAGTGAGAATCCAATGGAGTTGACTTGTTTATTATTCCCTCTTCTTACTTTCTCAAATCTTCTCACTGTGTGGATAACTATTTTTGTTTTTATTAAGAGCATGGGGCTTTTTTTCATACGAACATATACACACACTTTATCCTTCTTTATTTTGTTTGTATTAAGAGCATGGGGCTTTTTTTCATACGAACACATACACACACTTTATCCTTCTTTATTTTGTTTTTATTAAGAGCATGAGGCTTTTTTTTTTCATACGAACACATACACACACTTTATCCTTCTTTATTTTTGTTTTTATTAAGAGCATGGGACTTTTTTTCATACGAACACATGCACACACTTTATCCTTCTTTATTTTGTTTAATTTTCACAATGATAGATGAGTATCTCTTTTCTGAGATATATGGATGATCTTCAAAGAGGATTGATATAATGCTCTTCAAAGAAGATTGATATAATGCTCTTCAAAGAGGATTGATATAATGCTCTTCAAAGAGGATTGATATAATGCTCTTCAAAGAGGATTGATATAATGCTCTTCAAAGAGGATTGATATAATGATCTTCAAAGAGGATTGATATAATGATCTTCAAAGAGGATTGATATAATGCTCTCATCTCTTTCACTTCAGTCTGTTGTAATACAATCACGGTTTCATTAATGTCACTCTGTTGACCGCTTACAGTCATCATTTTCATGACTTGTTTTCTTATTTATTCTTCTTTTTTCCGTTGAAACGTCGCTTCTTCTTCCGTCCTACTTTGTATAAATCTTGGAAACTCTTCTCGTTTCTTTTTAAAATTATTGTATTCTAAGATGGATACCGTTGATGACATCTGCAATTCCTGCTATGATGATAAAAAATCTCTTGCTTGTATTTATCTCTGTGTTTGTGGTTATGTGTGTTTGTGTAAAAGTATGTGTACATACAAACAAAAAAATGGACCCTTTCCCACTCCTTTTGTTTTTGTGTGATGGCACGTTACATAGCATATAGGCTTGTTAGTGACCATCACGTTATTCCCCCTTTCTCTTATCCGTTTTGTTTTGTTTATATGTGTGGGTATTGGATGGTACATAAGCGTGTTAATGACAATCACATAGTTCTCCTTTTCCTCATCTGCTTGTTTGTATGTGTGGATGTTATCTTTAAGAACGTGTGGGTCTGTCAGAATAGGTCTTATTTCTTATCACTCTACTCCATACTTTACATCCCCATAAACCTAAATGTGTGTGTGTGTGTGTGTGTGTGTGTGATCTGTAAGGGTGAGTATTGGTCTATAAGGATGTTTATTGGTCAGTAAGACTGTGTGTTAATCACCATTACCTATTCCCTACCTTTGCTCATCTGTTTGTTTGTATGCATATGTGTTTGTCTTTAAGAACGTGATCTTTTTCCATAGGACCCATGGTAAGGTCCTAACGTGTGAAGTTCCATACGGCCCATAGGCCCTATGTTCCATTCCCATAAGGCTCGTAGTGCCATTCTAATGTCATATTCCCATAAGGCCCATAGTGGCTGCAATTTCAAATTCCCATATTTGCCCATAGTGCCATTTCAATGTTAAATTCTCATAAGATCGTATGTGGTCCTTTTGTAATGTTAAACTCTACAAGTCACATAGTGGCTCATTTCTGCCCATATCGCCCCACCTCTCCCCTATACTGCTGAGGTGTAAACTTTGGATACTGGGACTCTATGTCTTTAGAAAATGGGAGAACATAAGGGAAAGTGTGTGTGTGTGTGTGTGTGCGTGTGTGCGTGTGTGTGTGTGTGTGAAAAGCAGTGAGTCCACTGATGGGAGTAAATTTAAATTCCAGGAAAATCAATAAAACTTTACTAGAGTAAATCTTATTCACTATAATAATTCCAATATTCGTGTTTCATTTAATTTATTAAACCTTTTTACTATGAAAATGGGTATTTCTGTTAATTTGATTACCTCTCATGCCGTGTGGTAAATATATATATATATATATATATATATATATATATATATATATATATATATATATATATATATAAATTTGTGATTATAATTTCGTGTATATACCTCGCATTTCTAAATAAAACCCAGTGCGTTTCATTACGATCACTCTAATTTGCAACGTGCCCTTTTACAATACCTTTTACAAAAGAATGCTGTTTTCAGTGTCATGAGGAGGGGGGGGGGGGGTAAACAAAATCGTCAAAGAAGATCGAGTAGATATCATAATCATATAAAGAACCACCATCGTTCATTTTCCTCCCCATTTTCAACTTTGTGAAAATGTTTATTTGAATAGAACTGTTGGGATTCCTATAAATATGTATTAAAGCTATACCAAAATAAACTATCTACCCAACTCCAGTAAATGTAATGTTTTCTGTGCTAAACAAAGAAAGACTTACTCTAAACCCTATTTGAGTAATTACTTTTAGAAAAAGAAAGACTTACTCTAAAGCCTATTTGAGTAATTACTTTTAGAAAAAGAAAGACTTACTCTAAAGCCTATTTGAGTAATTACTTTTAGAAAAAGAAAGACTTACTCTAAAGCCTATTTGAGTAATTACTTTTAGAAAAAGAAAGACTTACTCTAAAGCCTATTTGAGTAATTACTTTTAGAAAAAGAAAGACTTACTCTAAAGCCTATTTGAGTAATTACTTTTAGAAAAAGAAAGACTTACTCTAAAGCCTATTTCAGTAATTACTTTTAGAAAAAGAAAGACTTACTCTAAAGCCTATTTCAGTAATTACTTTCAGAAAGAATGAAGTCAAGGTATGCAGAGTTTTCATTGTATTAATTTTATTATTTATTCTTCCCGAAGTCCAAGAGAATCAAACCACACACACACACACACACACACACACACACACACACACACACACACACAAATTAGGTACGGAAAAACTATAATGGCGGCATCCATCACTCATGGTTTTATGTTCCAAACAACAAAAGCATGCTACATTGATCCCACATGAATATGTGATTGTAGCGTTCACATGACGACCAATAATTTAATCAACGAGAAAAAAGTTAATTATTTGTTCCTATTGCCATCTTAGAACTTTCTTCCTGTCGGAACAGTGAGGAGCATGCCATGCTCTTATCGAAATTGTTCTTGGTGTTCCATTAAATACGGGTCTGGAATATGTATTACCCCAATTGTCATTTGAACGCACGCCATGATTACCTATTGAATAGATTTTTGAAGTGTTGCAACAAAATAATTCAGTTTTTAGAGCAGAATTAGGCCTTGCTATATTCCATGTAACTCATCTTTATATCGTCATACTTGAGTAAAAGAATGTTAAAGAAATGGAATCGTGTTTTACCTTTTAATTTTATGATAAAAATACTCTGAGAGAGAATTTCAATTCAGCTGTGCAGGTTAATTAAATTCTACGTCAAACATCATGCATTTAACTCATCTCATTGCTTAAGGTTGTAGGAAAGCCTGTAGAAATGATATAAGCTTATTAGACAAAATGTAAACAAACAAGCAAACAAAAAATAAGAAACTGTAAAACTTTAATAAAACGACGAATTTCTACAGAGTGAAAAGTACAAAACTTCAATTTATTAATTTTGAACTTTGAACTTTTCAATAGTTGATTTTGCTTAATAGTATATTAGTTAATCTAGAGAGAGCTTCTATTTATGTGATAGTATATATTAAAATGTACATGATTACTTTTCTCAATTTTGCTTGAAGAGTTTGCTTCCACGAATGACTATTCAAATTATAATATCGCGTTAAGTTATTAATCAATCTTAGAGTGATCTTTGTACAAATATTAACTTTTGCTTGAAAACTTGTACATCTGTTGTTGAAAGAATGCTCTTGATGTCGTTATAGGATGTGCAAGAATTTAATGGATCCAAGGTTTGTTTAATGCTACCGTAATAGAAAGTAGGCGAGGTAACTCGCACCAATAATATCCACCAGCTGCTGATGCAGACAAAATTGGATCGACAATCAATATTTAGCAAATGACGTAGAGTATGACAGGTGAGAACATTCGACAGGTAAGTAATTTTAACTTGACCTTTAATGCATAATACGTATGTATATCTATATTTACTCCAAATATAAATTAGATTAGACTCTAATTCACATACTAGTAATGTATTAATAGGAATGTGTTGGATTTGATTCAATTAGAATTTACCTACTTTTAGTACAGGTATTATTGCTTACATACATGATAGCAAGTGGACAAAGGTACCAAATAAGCCTACCAGGTAAATAATAAGACTATATATGAGCTTGATGTTGGTAAAAAAAGTAGTAAAATAAAGTAGTATTTGTTGCATTCATTTGTTTCTTCACACACTTACATTGATTCATTGACAGTCCTTTGCCCAACGAACGGTAATTTTCCCCCTTAAGAGAACCTTACATGATTGATATTTACAACAAATGGTAGGAAATATCGATCCAGTCTGCAAATGAATAGAACCTTGCGATTAGGCCTCTTTCATATATTAGCGCTGTAATTATTATATTAATTTCGTGCCCTATTTAAGTGTACAAGTTGAAAGTAACCCAACTACACGACGTTCATGTTAACATTTAGGTAATATGCGTAGTGCTATGGGAATTCAGCTTCGGATATTTTAAACCAGTGATGCTAATCGTATTTGAAGCATGGCTTATAATTTCAGTATTAGCTCATAGTTTTGTAGATAACGAAGATTATTAGGAAATTATACGAATGTTACCATGGTAACAAAAAGGGGAAACATATTTGTTAATCATATTAGCAACTATTTGATCAGTTTCCCCCTTCACTTACACCGATTAATGGAAGAAATATTCAGCCGCTTCCTTTAGAATAATAAATGGAATTATTTTTCTGTGAAGATTAAACAATCCTCACATTGTCATATATATATATATATATATATATATATATATATATATATATATATATATATATATATATATATATATATATATATATTACTTTTTTATTTTTTGACATTTTGTGCAATATCATAATATCATACATCTTAGTGATCCTTCATCCTCAAGCTGATGATATACCCTGGCCACGAAGAGCGCGTATCTTTCACATCTCTGTCTCAGTGATTTCACCTATACCGAGATCAAGGAAGGGATAAATGTTCAAATCGCTTGAAATAATATCCTTAATCACAATGCCATTATAATTATCATTATTATTATCCCTATCATCATCAAGGTGTCAACAAAGATTTTGAAAATAACCCTTACTTTTAGCTACAATCTGCATGTAAAAAAATCGCTAAGGAAACTGTATAGGTAGCACAAAAAGAGGTATTTAAAATAATAATAATAATATTAACAACAACAACAACAACAACGACGACGACAACGACAACATTATTTTATTCGCAAAGACAATATTTTACGAAGGCAAAATGCGATAAAAGGTTAAAGAGAAAGTTCGATGTTTACTAATGAATAGTCAAAGTATATTATTATACCTTAATATATAATAGTCCTGATTCTTTTCTCCATCTACATTTTAGGGTCCCCGGGTGACCAGGTGTTCTTAGGCGCTCGCCTTTACAGATCATCCACATCTAACCTCTGTCCGCGTGTGTTCGAGTCTCAGCTCGTGTAACGTGGGTATGTGAGAAAGCTTGCCAGTAGCTTCCCGTGTGTCGGTGGTACTTCCCGGGTTCTCCCTCCACCAAATATACTGGCCGCCATGTATAGCCTATCATGTGCTGAAAAATAGCGTTAAACCCACAAAACACAAACCATCGACATTTTGATATAAAATATATTTTGACTTAAACATGAAAAACTAGCGGGCTCTGGGACAGGTCACATTTTGTTTAGGTGGCGCGCGAGCAATGGCGTGATCATGGCACTTCCTGCTCACAAAACAGTCTGCTATGGGCACGTACAACAATTAAAATTAATTAGACGTACGGCACCTCTCTATATTTATATCATGTATATAGCATACAGAAAGAGAGTATGTATAATATTTTCTACAGGTGAAATATACCGTAGTATTTTATCCCAAGTTAAGTAGGGCCCTACCCTTTAATTTTCGGGGCTGGATGGGGGGGGGGGGGGGGGGGGGAAATTTATTTAAACCCGGAATATGTTTTTATTTATGTTTTAATTTTTTTAAAAACTCAAGAATACAATCGATATAATAGATTTATTTTTTCCCAATAAATCAGAGCAATAATTTTTTTTCAAGGTATTTGGGTACCGGACTTTTTAATTTTTGTTATAAATCACAGGATTTTAAGGCTAAATGCCTCTTCAAAGTGTCACAGATAAAATCTCCCGAGGTCCCTGACCACCCCTTGACGATTTGATTTTTTAAAGCTCTCAGTCTTAGTTTTTCCTCTATGTTTTCGAACTCCTCACCTTAAGTGATCATAAAAAGTCATTCTTTAAATCTCATGCAGAATTTAACACGTTAATTAAAGTGCCTCGCTTGTGTTTGGTCGTATAAAATGTTGGATATCGCAAGGGCCTCTCTGAAGGTATCACGGTACCAATTGCGCAAGCCCAGGGGGGCGGAGCTTAAGGTGTAGGAACATTGTATTCAGAAATAAACAACAAAACTAGCTGTGATTGGTGTATTATGTAAGAGTTGAAGTTTCTGTCTGGCATAAAAAAAAGTTAAGTCTCTTAGCAACATGTGAGATTATGTTAATTCATATGTAGATCATGTTTGGTATTTTTTATGATTTTTTAAAAATGTGATACACATCACTGAAAATGCCTGTTGTGACTGGATAACTCTTATCCCTGTCTAGTTCCAGCAGAGTTATCTCTCTTAAATGCCATGGAGTACCTAGTTCTGTCCTTGTCAAACTGGCAATCTAACATTGCTCTCTATGAGAGTGTGTGACATGCATCCTAAAGTAGGAGAGAAAGTATATTTATTTCACCAAATGTTAACATTAAGGTCAATGGAAAAACAAGTGGTACTGTGATACCTGAAGGAGTCATAGTATTAATTATATGGAAAAATCGGAACCAGTCTAAATATGGGTTTGGCTGGCCATGATTGGTTGATAATGAAAAGTAAAATATTAGTAAAAAGAATCTTTTGAGAGCCTATCCTATTTGTAACTGAAAAAAATAATAGAGACAGTGTTTTATTGACTTCATTTCAGTCTTTATACAGACTTGAATTTGGAACACTCATTACTGAAAATCGCACCTGATTCTTTAGATGCGGAATTGAAAACACATGTAAATGGGGAAAAAATGCCGCGGCTCATATGGTTTTCTCCATACAGAAACTTGCATCAAGGATGGGTATATACCTAGCAATATAGGTTTGATCTTCAGCATTTAGAAATTGAAAGTTATTGAATTTATAATATCATGGTGTTTCCTATGGGAAATGAATTAGTACCGTGAATCTAAAGTCAAGCACTGCTAAGAGTGGCCACTGCTGACTAACTACCGTTTTACAGGAAAGAAGACGGCTCTTTGTAATCAGTTACGTCAGCTTATATCACATTTATTTATTAAAAACAACAACAACAACAACAAAAACGTCAAAGTTTCAGAAATTACAATAAGTAATACCACCAATTAAACAGTTAACGTCATTGTCAAGTCACATACTTCCCATTTAAATGCCGATGTTGTCCGAATGAAGGGTAATATGTAAACACGTTGTTTCCTTGTGAATAACAAATATTGTGTTTTGTTATTTATACACCGACTAGCCCAGGACAGCAACGATCCAAGATGGTCATGAAGTTTATCTGTTGCACTATCGATATCGTTATCAACTATAACATAAAGTGATGTGTCATAAGCTAACAATGTTTACATATGAGATATTTGCGAGCTTTATTAAATGTTACGAAAAAGCAGATATAATGGTTTAACAATTGATAAGGCCGTAACTTTTCACAAATTTGAACAATTTCATCCGGGCCAGAGGACTTGTTAGCATTAAGTAGATGAAGCTGATCAATAATATATTGTTCCTATATATTTAATATATTCAAATTTGAATGGAGATACTGGTGTATCAGGCGGTAAATCGAATATAAAATCTTTTTCTTACTATTTGTGCTTTATTTATTGGGTGGGTAAAAATCAACCCTTTGACTTTGATTAAAGATTAGTTTAATTTTTATTCTTAAAATGAGTAATGGATTTAGTAGATCTCCACAATTTTCTAGGAAGTATGGATTTATTAGCCACCATATTTTGCAATTTAGTCTTGTACTTTTCGTTGACTTTTCTAATTGCATTGGCTGTTTCATTGCGAATAGTTCTTTATTTTCCCTAAAAGTGTCTCTAATATTTCTTTATCAGTGTGATAAATTTTATTTCTTTTTCCACGGATGACGTCGAATTTCACAATTTATCTGAGGTTTGTTAATAAGGACAATGATACAATTTTACACAGGAATCTGTTGTTTGGTTACATTTGAAATTTGATCGGTAAATATTCTATGAATATCATCATTATTGATAAAATCCTTATTTAATTCCCAATAAAGCATCTGTAAATCTGGATTCGTATCTTTATTGATAAAAGCCTTATTTAATTCAAAATAAAGCATCTGTAAATCTGGATTCGTATCTTTATTTATAAAATCCTTATTTAATTCCCAATAAAGCATCTGTAACTCTTGATTCGTATATTCTAAACTTACTTCTTCATCTTTCCATATAGTTTTTTTTAAAAAGACAACTTTTTGAAACCTTTAAAGGAAATTTCAGCCAAGTGTAGCAACGATTACTACCAAATGAAGGAAAAGCTTCATGAAATCTTATCGTATTAGTATTACAAGCGGTAATAAAGTTAATGCATGATTTAGAATTTAGTGTAATCTTTGTAGACTCCGAGATCACATTTGTCAGAAGACATTTATGGCGTTTTTTTATCTAAACGTGAATAGGTGAATCTTTTTTATATTTCTATCTGAGTCAGGATTCGGATGCACAGTCATAGATAGAATAAGTCGCACGCGCATGACTGCAAGATACAAATTTATATTGGCCATTTAATGGTGATAAGAAGCCCTTATAGAGTATTTAGTAGCCCTTAGTAGCCCTTATAGGGTATTTAGTAGCCCTTATAGCCCTTATAGGATATTTAGTAGCCCTTATTGGGTATTTAGTAGCCCTTATAGAGTATTTAGTAGCCCTTATACAGATAAGCTCTCTCAACTCTCGCACCCAAAATTCCCACACCCATGGCAATATAAATAACTCTCCATTGAGGACCCGCAGTAGCACAGTGGTTAGTGTGTTGGACTCAGGACCAAGAGGGCGCGGGTTCGAATCCTACCATCGGATCAGCTTGGATCGGGTACCACTTTACTCCAATTGCCTTGGTACCAAATAACCTACCTGTGTTGCTGTGCCGTAAAACACCAAACCAAACTATCCATTGTCATGAATATAACATTTACGACAACTTTTGCAAGTATAGTTGGCGTAATACCAAACGTTTGAAGTCTGTATCATGCACGCTGTCGTGCATGTAAAACAATCGCACAGAGGTTAGGATGTACCTCACATTTACTTCCACAAACATGGGTAAACAATTTTGCTCATATTGTGTATTATTTTGCACATATTGCCTTGTCACCACCAGCACCTCCATCATCATTATCATCATTAGCAGCAGAATCAACAGCACCACCATCAAATGGTTGTGACTCTCAGTATCAAACACAGATTCATGGTTTTGCTTGACATGGATAAAACATCTTCAAGAAGTTCTATACTGACTTTAAAAAAAAGTAAATGTGTTTATTGGATACGGATGCCCACCACAGTGTTTGAAGTGACCTAAACTCAAACCTTAACCAAGGTGTGCTGGACAGACTGGCGGACTATGACAACACTATATGATCCATCTTGATGGATAGACTGGCGGACAAGGATAACACTATATGATCCATCTTGATGGACAGACTGGCGGACAAGGATAACACTGTATGATCCATCTTCATGGAGTATTTAAAAAAAAACAAGAACAAAACAAAAAAGGATTGTGAAAGACAGCTCTACCAGGAAATGCCAACAGTAATTGTGTCCAGTTACCTTACTTCAACTGATTAGTTAACAACCACCTGAAAGTATTCTTGGAAAACACCACGTCCCCGTTATGGTCTGATTCATGAGTGATTCATTCAAAACATCACGTCCCCTTTATGGTCTGATTCATGAGTGATTTATTGAAGAGTTATGAGTAATTAAAATGTGTCAGAGGAATATCTATGACTGTTACCTTACACAACACATGTTAGGACTGAGATTCACCCGTAGTAATACGTAATGTTAATAGCTCTTTTGCTTACCATCCACAAATATAAGAAGTTTCGTTAATCAAAGAACATAACATCCACATCACTGAATATAATATTTCATTTAAAGCAGTTTTTTTGTTAATGTATATGGATTCAGAGAGAAGTTATTGTTTCCCGAAGTAAATGACTTTATCAACAAAATTTGTTTACTTGGACTAGAAACAAAATTAACGGGGTTATGTTATGTTATATATTATATTTATTTATTGTGCAACCGCATCTTAAACAATAATAGTATATCAGGAATGATCAAGATTTGTACACTTTATAAGGAAATGCTGTTTAAAACATAACAATAATAGTATATCAGGAATGATCAAGATTTGTACACTTTATAAGGAAATGCTGTTTAAAACATAACAATAATAGTATATCAGGAATGATCAAGATTTGTACACTTTATAAGGAAATGCTGTTAAAACATAACAATAATAGTATATCAGGAATGATCAAGATTTGTACACTTTATAAGGAAATGCTGTTTAAAACATAACAATAATAGTATATCAGGAATGATCAAGATTTGTACACTTTATAAGGAAATGCTGTTTAAAACATAACAATAATAGTATATCAGGAATGATCAAGATTTGTACACTTTATAAGGAAATGCTGTTTAAAACATAACAATAATAGTATATCAGGAATGATCAAGATTTGTACACTTTATAAGGAAATGCTGTTTAAAAACATAACAATAATAGTATATCAGGAATGATCAAGATTTGTACACTTTATAAGGAAATGCTGTTTAAAACATAACAATAATAGTATATCAGGAATGATCAAGATTTGTACACTTTATAAGGAAATGCTGTTTAAAACATAACAATAAGAGTATATCAGGAATGATCAAGATTTGTACACTTTATAAGGAAATGCTGTTTTAAAACATAACAATAAGAGTATATCAGGAATGATCAAGATTTGTACACTTTATAAGGAAATGCTGTTTAAAACATAACAATAAGAGTATATCAGGAATGATCAAGATTTGTACACTTTATAAGGAAATGCTGTTTAAAACATAACAATAAGAGTATATCAGGAATGATCAAGATTTGTACACTTTATAAGGAAATGCTGTTTAAAACATAACAATAAGAGTATATCAGGAATGATCAAGATTTGTACACTTTATAAGGAAATGCTGTTTTAAAACATAACAATAAGAGTATATCAGGAATGATCAAGATTTGTACACTTTATAAGGAAATGCTGTTTAAAACATAACAATAAGAGTATATCAGGAATGATCAAGATTTGTACACTTTATAAGGAAATGCTGTTTAAAACATAACAATAAGAGTATATCAGGAATGATCAAGATTTGTACACTTTATAAGGAAATGCTGTTTAAAACATAACAATAATAGTATATCAGGAATGATCAAGATTTGTACACTTTATAAGGAAATGCTGTTTAAAACATAACAATAATAGTATATCAGGAATGATCAAGATTTGTACACTTTATAAGGAAATGCTGTTTAAAACATAACAATAATAGTATATCAGGAA